>BLBF01000040.1:37547625-37596096 GCA_015471245.1 Laticauda colubrina
CGCCCCCGCCTGATCTGTCTGTGTCTGTGTCTCAGGGAAAGGGGAGGGGGCCTTCTCGGCCCTGCGCACTGAGCGATGTTTGGCCGCCATCGCGGCGGAGGAAGAGGAGGCGCAGGAGGCTGAGGGAGTCGCCGCCACCGCTGTCGCTTACTACCGCCGCTGCCGAGCGAGAATAGACGGCCGCCTGGGCCTGCCACAGCTCGGCTTTTTACTGTCTACTGTCTGAGTAAAGGTCGCCGGCGCCTCTGTTGTTGTCGCCGGAGGGAGCTTCTCCCCGATCCCTTTCCCTCTCCGTTTCCTCCTGGTCCCCAGGAAGGGGCTCCGCTCTCGCCGAGCCCCAAAATGTCGAACCTGAGCAAGGGGACGGGCAGCCGGAGGGACACCAAAATGCGGATCCGAGCATTCCCGGTGAGTGAACTGAGGCTGCGTCGGTTGCGCAGGGCCTGGCTTGGCTCGGCCTGGCGAAAGGACGAGACGCCGGCCTCTCCTGGCTAATTTGCCCGAGAGCCTCGTTGCGCTCTTTCTCTCGCTCCTTCGACCCGGGCTGTCACTAACTCTTAAGGCTTGGGTCTCGGGTGGTGGTGGAGGAAGTCGGCCTTGCAGCTAAGGGATCCAACGAGCCCGGGTGCCGCGGTCTGGCGAGCAATGGAGAGCCCAAGTTTCCGTCACAGGAAACGAAGAGGGAGGTTGCAGGGGCCGTCATTTGCCCCAGGGAAGGACGCTTCTCCCAGGCCTTTGTGAGGGATCTGCTGTTTCTTTTAATTTCACTGCTAAGTAGCCGAGCCTTTTTTTACCGAGAAGAATAAATTAACTCTCGGCAATCGGCCTCGTACCTGTCGCGCCTCAGTCAGCGAATCCACCTGGGATGTTTGCAAAGTTGCTTTTTGGAGCCAGTATCGATAACCGAAACTGCACACAGTTTTGAAATCTGAAGGCAAAAACACTGAAGTAGGGCACAGTTCTCATTTGGGAGGAATTTGGGGGATTATTTCTTCCATAATTGCTTCATACCTTGTAATGATTGCAGTTGACAGTTGCTTCAACTGAAGGTTGGAAACCCAAACATAAGGGCATTCTCTCATCATGGATTTTTGTAGGTAAGGCTTGGAGATTTTCAGTTGCTGAATCTGTTGGTGTACTCATATCTATAAGTTTGAAAGGCAGTGGCTTTTCTTTTTGGCTTGAGCAAAAATGTCACAATTGATTAAGGAATATAATGGCAAATAATACTTGGCCTTTGTAAAGATAGAAATTATGCCCATTTAACAAATAATTTGGCAACTGTCACTGACAAGACTACAGCCCATAATTCCTCATTGATAATGTGCTTTGAAGCAGTACTTAGATTAAAAACAAATCTTAGTATCCACTCAAGTTTACATAGAAATTTCGTGGTTTTCTATCATTTCTCCTCAGTTCATGTAATTCACAATTTTAACGTGTCAGGTTTTTAAAAAAAAATTACATTGATTTTCTGCCTATTTTACTAGATTTGCTCTTAAAATGCTCTTTAAATCTTCTTGCATTTTTAACTGTATTTGAGCAGACGCTTCTGAAGAACCAATGAAATACAGTAGTATTTTTCTGTTAATTTAATTGATTTTGAAGTGACTATATAACCAGTGGAATTTTTTCAGGGATAAAGTATTACTCTTTTTAAGGTATTTTGTTATTTTTTACTGTAATCAATATGTCTACTATTAAAAAGACATTTAGGATTTAATATGAGGAAAATGTTCTCACTGCATGTTCTTGTTGCCTGATAAATGAGATAGATCTATGTAGCAAATACTTTATACAAAAGTTAACTTGAACAAGAGAAAGTTTGTAGTCAGGATAGATATTCTTCATTCTGCTTTCTTACAGATGAATCTGTAAAATGTTGGTGGGTGAACATTGTTCACAGAGTATTACTGTTCCTCCCATAAAATTGTTTCATATTAGTGAATGTTTAAAAGTTTTCTGATAGTAACTGGCTTAGAATTTTTACAACATGAATAGAGAAAGTTTATGTATAGCCCCATAGAAAAGTTAGTGATTCTGTGTGCAAATAATATCTATCAAAATTAATGTATCAAATATATTTCTGATAATAGAGAATGTTTAGAGAACAGTAAAAAATCAGTGTTTTTTTTCCTGATGTATATGTAGCACTGAACCTCAGCATGGTATGTTTTGCTTAGGTGATATACAGATCACCCCACAAAAAATCCCCCAAATATCAATAAAAAACGTAAATAAGTCTGCAGATTATGTTAAACTAAAACTGGATCTCATTATGGCTTAATAAAATATGCATTTTAACTGGCTTCATCAGTAATATCACATTACTAGAATATGTACTAAGTATTGACACTTTAATTTTAAAAAGTATTGAGTCAAGTTTCATGTAATGTGTAGACAAATACAGATTTTTTTGTACAGAAACATAGAAATTTTTGAAATAGTTCTATTTTTTCTGGCTTTGTATAGAACAATATACTAAATGTAAACAGTTCAATTTGGATATAATCTCAGTATCAGTTAATCACATATGCAAATTAACAACCCTACCTGATGATGAGTTGATGTGCGTAGCACTTAAGAGCAGATTATTTCTATTGGTCACTAACTAGTATGAACATATGATTAGGTACTGAATTAATTTATGAGGTTATGATCTTATTACCAATTTTTTGAAGAGGTTCTTAACATGTTATTCTGATGAGATTAACCTGCTGCTCTCCTAAAAGTTTCTTAGATACTCCTTGGTCCGTATCTGTGATCTCTTTTATACCTGTTTTCTTTGCAAAAGGAACATACATTGTATATTTTGTGCAAATCTTGTTGACCTGTGAGCTTTCTTCCATCCCCCTCCCCCAAATAAGAAACTTAAGTGATAAATTCTTAAGAACATATTTTCACTGCAAGAAGGAACCACTGGGGGGGGGGGGGGAATTATGACTGGGCATGCATTTCAAAAATGTCATGTGAACAAAATGGAAATGTCCCATTGCCCTTAATTATATGCCATTGACAAATATACAATATTTATTCTTTGAGTGTCTATTCTCAGCTATAGTGATATATTTTCAACATTCTTTGAATCATATTTCTGTTGCTTTGCTTTTTATTCTTGTTGTAATTACTTCATGTTTAATACATGGAGTCAGTCTGTAATTGTTTATGTGTCAATTTTCTTTGAATCCAGACATGGGTTTTTGACATGACACTTTTTCAAGGTTGAGAGTTTCAGAGTTTTTAGCACTGCAAAATATAATAGTGTTGAAAATACAAAAACTAGTTCAGATTTAATTAAATACAGTTAATATGATCCAATCATATTTAATTAAATGCAGTTAATACCATCCAATCATATTATAGTTTGCCGTCCATTTTATATTTTTCCTTGAAATCAGTTAAAAATTACAGTCTATTACTATATTTTGAAAGTCTGTGGAAGGCTCACTTTAGACTTCCGTAGTTTAGAAATTGTAAGTAACCTCTGCTGTAGATAAAACAGAAAAATATGTAAATTAATGTATTTGAGTTATTTTCTGTCCCTCTTTGAAAAACTCTGAGAAATATAATAATATGAATAATAGAAGAAAGGATGATCAACCATTTTTGAAGTATTTAAGGTTATTTCAATCTGGATAATACATTGTATCAAAAAAGATTACAGGGGTTCTTGTGATACTTTAAAAGATTTGCATTTATGATTGGTAACCATTTATGAAGAAGTTTTCTGGCCTGGACCTTAAAATTTCAAGGATGCAAAATGCTTAATCCATTGCATCATTCTATCCTAAATAATTTGTAGTTTGTGCCATTAAATCATGTAGATTGACATAAGTATTGTTGATGATTATATTCACAGATAACATCTGTGATCAATACAGATAGCTTATTTTTAGTCCACTTCTACCTTGTAAACTAGGAGTTGTCAAGAATACAGCATTGGATTTCATTGGGACACTTTCAGTTTGACTCACTCATAGGAAATCAGGCCAGGTATAGTTTTGTCAATGCCTAAATAAAATTCCAAGAAATGTTTGCTGAATAATTCTATTTTTGATGAACTAGATAATGCTGCACCAAACATTCAGTAAAGATGTTTCATGAAGCAGATTCCCCCTCCTCCAAATCACATGTTCTTTAAGTATTAAAACATCTTTATCCTCTATGAAACTTGGAATACAGGCATATATAGTTGTTTCATTAGTAATCACAGTGGTAATGTTTATACCTATGTACATAT
Organism: Laticauda colubrina; assembly: GCA_015471245.1. Lineage (NCBI taxonomy): Eukaryota > Metazoa > Chordata > Lepidosauria > Squamata > Elapidae > Laticauda > Laticauda colubrina. The sequence continues at coordinate 37,551,866 of BLBF01000040.1, forward strand.
GAGTATATTGCATGGAAAGCCTTTGGAACAACTATCTTCTGGAGATGACTGCACTAATAGTTTGACATATTACACCAATATTCTTCATAAATGTTTTGCATAACCATAATAAAAGATTTTAGTGGGATTCAAGATTAATTATATTATTTTTCTTATAATGGAGGCAGAAACAGTAGTTTAAATTATATTGTAATGTAATTGCTTTGTTTCACTCATTGATTTGCCATTTTTGGCCTAAAGTGTTCTTATCCTAATTTTTAGGTTTTCAGAATGTGGTATCTGATCAAAATGTAGGTCATCATTACCATATTTATAAAGAGAAAATTATACAGAAATATTTTTGATGTGCACATTTTTTTTAAATGAAAGCTATTATGGTTTACAAACTTGTTTGTGGTTAATTAAAGTAACGACTAGTAGCATTCTCACATTACACTGAGAACACAACCAATTGTTTTGAACTATGAACAATTTAAGGTAACAATTCCATTTTACTCGTTGTTATAGAAAATATCAATTATATAATGTATGAACAGTAAATTCAAAATCAAGTTTAAGTTTCAATTGTATATGCAAATTCATGTTAAAGTCCTTTAGAAAACAGTTATTCTTTAGATTCACATTTGTATGTTTTTAAGTTCCATAAACTGTTTTCTGTTTTTTTAGACTAAATTTATGAAATGTTTCCAGTATCCAAACAGACATAATTAATTGTTCAAATGCTACCAAATCAGGGAGATGTAGGTGATAAGGAATCTTATACTTGCTACTTCAAAGTACTTTGCCTCTGGTATTAGTTGCAGGTTTGTGGAAAAAAAATCTGAAGTAATTATATCCAAGACAAGATATTAGAGAAAGGATACTTCAGTCATTGATCTACTTTTTATATAATTATCACTTATAAAACTTATCACTGATTTAAAGTAATTGGGCGGTTGAGAAGAAACATGATTATCTTGTTCCCAGCCTTTAGCATGGATCAATAAATTCTGATTCACTCTACTAATCCCTTATTTGGTGATATCTGCAGGGGTGGGGGTGTCAAAATAGGCATGATGGTGGTTGCAGCAGTGTGGTTAAACAGTGTGCCTGTTTGTACATGTGTATGATGTCAGTGAAACTCTACTTTTATGACCTTGTAATCCCTGACTACAAAAATGGTTAGACTTTGATAGCCCTATGACAACTGACATTTTGCTTGTTTTGTCATACATATATCTCTTAGCCCTCACTATGCTTGCCACATGTTTGACCTGGAGTAAAAACAATCATTCTCATGTGTAAGGCAGAGTCATATAAAACTTGAAAAATAATCAGATTGTTATATATTACAGTTTGTTTGACACATACTGCCATCAGATTATTTTGTATTCTCTTGCAAAAGATCAATATGGTTAGTTTTCTCCTGGAAAGTATAATAGTAAAATGTAATACTGTAAATGTAATACCAATGTTTCCCATTGATGATTTGTTGAAAGCACAACATCAGCCCAAACTCATTCTACTTTTGAGTTTTTATTCAGGAATTGAATTAAGAACTGTTAAAATTTGGATCAACTGCTGAAAAATTTAACAAAAGACTGTGGTTGTTTTCTAGATTGTATTTGATGACTTATGATACTTCTGAAAAATACAGTGCGAATTTAGTACAAGTATTATTTGTTTGCTGACTGCATTGTAAAATGGTATTGCAACAATGACTTTGTGATCAGTGCCCACATTTATGACTTCCATAAGTCTGCAAAGCAAAAAAGTTGAAGTAAGACTATAAGCAAAGTCACAACGTTGCTTAGCAACTGGTTCACTTAACAACAAAATTACCTTTTTAGTTGTTGCTAAATAAGGATTACTTATATTTGTGAATCATTCACATAGGACTTACCAAGCTCTGATAGACATCAGTTTGCTTGGATTGTCAGTAATTACTACAATGAGTTATTTTAAGGTCAGAATTGTGATATTGGTGATAATATCTAACCATCTTGTCTTCTTTTTTAATTGTCTTCCTTGTCTTATATTTTGATAGCTAGAAAGTCTACAGAGCAGTTTGGCTGCCAGCAGTTACTAGTTTGTTTAGTTCATACTGGAGCACTATCCAGGGTGAAGCACAAGGAGGCAAGCAAGCTTCACACCCCTTCACAGGGGCTATATTAAAACTGAATTCTAACAAGGCCTCAAAACCACAGCTGTGTTCATATACCTGTGAAAAAAAAGGAATATGGAAGAACATTACAGTCAAATCTGAATTTAGCAGACTGTTTAGGAAACAGGATTCTGTTAAATCAAAATGTCCATTAAATTTGAATGTGAGAAAAGAGAGAATTCAGGAAGATTCAGTATTGAATCACAGTGATTTGCTATTGTAGAATAGAGGACTTTCCTGGGTGAAGAAGAAAAGAATATAAGGAGAAGCAGTACAATATAGAAGGTCAAGTTATTTCTTTCCTTAGGCTGAAGTGAGAATGTAGTTAAGAGATGGAAGGATGCCAGGGATGGAATAATCAGAAGTCATATTAATATTTGTTTGTTTGTTTGTTTGTTTGTTTATTTATTTATTTATTTATTTATTTATTTATTTATTTGTGGTTCTATTCGCCCATGGTGACTTGAGGTGCCTTACACAATATAAAATCATATTTAAAACAAAAAATAAAAATAAAAACAATAAAAAACAACAAAAAGAATCAAATAAATTAGTAAAGTACAATAGAACAAAATTTGGGAAAACAAAAAAACAAAAATCAACTCCCACCCTCCACCCCGATGACAGCGGATCACACTAGCCATTTGATGGGTTCCATCCCTCTCTGGGTTCCCCAGGCCTGCTGGCAAAACCAGGTCTTCAGTGCCTTTTGGAATAGTATTAATGAGGGGGGCATTCTAATCTCTGGGGGAATGATGTTCCAGAGAGACGGAGCCACCACAGAGAAGGCCCTTCTGCTAGGTCCTACCAGGTATATATCCCTCAGGGGTGGGACCCGCAACATTCCCTGCCTCCTCTAATGGGTCAGGTAGATGTCACTGCAAGAGATGTTTCCTCAGATAACCTGGACCCAAGCCATGAAAGGCTTTAAAGGTGACAACCAGCACCTTGAATTGCACCTGGAAGCAAACTGGCAACCAATGCAGCTCCTGCAGGAGAAGTGACACGTGCACACCGGGGTCTGCATAAAACCATGTGGGTCGCTGTATTTTGCACCAACTGGAGCTTCCAGATGCTCTTCAAGGGCAGCCCCATGTAGAGCACATTACAATAATCAAAATGGGAAATGACCAGGACATGAGTGACTGTGAGTAGGGACTGCTGATCCAGGAAAGGGAGTAACTGGTGCACAACCTGCAGTTGTGCAAAGGCCCTCCTGGCCATAACCACCACCTGCTCTTTGAACAGGAGTTGTGAGTCCAGGAGAACCCCAAGATTACGCACAGGGTCTATTTGGGTAGTGCCACCCTATCCCAGACCAAAGGTGGTAATTCTCCCTAAACCAACGAACCCCAAACCCAGAGCCACTCGGTCTTGCAAGGGTTTAGTTTCAACCCATTGCTCCTCATCCAGCCCCTAACAGCCTCCAGGCACTGTGAGAGGGGGGACACAGCAACACTTAACTCACCACGGGCCGAGACATAGAGCTGACTATCATCAGCATATTGGTAATACCTCAGTCCATGGTGACGATCTTACCCAGAGGTTTCATATAAATGTTGAACAGGAGCAGAGAGAGTACCGAGCTCTGCAGAACCCTGTAAAGCAGTGGGCGGGGGTGGGAGCTCTCTCCTCCTATCAACACCGACTAAGAGGTGGAAGTGAGGAAGGAAGTGAACCAAGACAGCACAGGCCTCTCATTCCCATCACCTGAAGCTGTCCCAGGAGAATCCCATGGTCAATGGTATCAAAAGCCACCAAGAGGTCAAGTTGAGCAAGGATGAATGCACTACCCCCATCCCACTCCCTCCAGAGAGCAAATACAAATATTACTAATTTGTAAATGTTTTGTATTATATTTTTATCTTATGCAGCAGACTGCCCAGAGTCACTTAGCAGAACAGCACATCATTTTAATCAATGTTTAAATAAATGTAATACTATGTTTATGTGATGTACACTGAAGCTTCTCAGTAGTGTCAAAGTTGCAGCTCCACAAAGAGAGGATGAAGAATTATGCATGTGAAAAATTGAGATTGAGCAACTTGAGATCAGGTCCTTGAAGATGATGTTTCCCTGGCAGTGTGGTTTTCAGCAAACCTCTTTCAGCTCTGGTTGGATGGATAGAGACAGAAAGTAGTCATAATTCATACCCTTAGCTGGTTTACCTTTAAGATTGCTTTATTTCTTCAGATGGCTAAGTTGACCTACCTGGTTATTCCGAATATATCTGAAACTGTCTTCATGTTACATTGAAATACTCAAGAGTTTAATAAAGTCTTCTGCTGCAGTGTTACTGTGACAAGTCGTCACTGATAGTCTAACGCATTTCATTAAGAGCTACCTCAACATTCTAATGACATCACAGACTGTCTTATGCCTCTTAGTTACCAAATGAGAACTTTGAGTTTCTGTATGAATGGTGAAGACAGTTTTTATAAAACTATCTGAAATACTTGAAAATAATCCTTTTAAAGGGTTTCTAGAAAATGATTGTAAAGAAAACACTTCAGAGGTAATACGTTATTGCAGATGCTTTATTGGGGGAAAAATCTATTCAGTATGCATATTGCTCATAAATGTTTTGGTCTTGTGTGGGCCATTATTTGGTGTGATCCTTAATTACTATACTTTAACTTTTCAGTTGCTTGTACTCCAATTGCTGTACCTTAACTTTTCAGTTGCTTGTATTCTTAAGCTTAGTGTATTGGAGTCCAGCAGTCTTTGACATTCAATTTTTTGCTTGACTTGTTTCACCCATCCTCTTGCGTATCTCTCAGCAATTGTGATAGGTCATTCTACATGTAACTGCTGGGTTCGTGAAGGTAATGTATGATTATGGACAGAATTGGAAATAAGTTTATCTGAAATGGAACTTTGGTAACTGATTAGACTCTTAAATTACTGAGTTAGTGTTTCTATTTATTCTGTATTGATATATCTAACTATCAATAAATACAGTATTAAATATTTGAATTCTTTCTGAACACACACACACACACACACACACACACACAAAATATTGTAATATATCTCACTGCACAAATAATCATATAAATATTTATGGTTACTAAAAAATTAATAGCTATAAAGATATATTAACATAACTTGTTTCCTAACTTACAGAGAAAGCATGCATATTTTCAGTTAGAATGAAATCTTGATTTAGTTTTGAATATCTCTATTCTGTTACATATGCAGTTGATTAAGATTGTAAGAAATTAGGAAAAAATAGTGCATGAAACTTATATTTTGTAATGTTATTGTTAATTTCTGTTTGCTAAAAGAGAAGTGGTTTCATGTTTATACAGTGAATTGTTGCAGTGTCTTCCATAAATATTTTCTAGGTAGTACAATGCTAAAACAAACATAGACATATACTAAAAATGTAGCTTGAGTCTTGTAAATCTTTGGTTTAATAATATATTTGTTAAGGTTGTTCCATGCTGTAATGTCAGCTGTTTTATATAATTTCTTTCTGAAGTACATTATTATCTTGAATCTGACTAGTAGCTTATCTTCAGTAAATTATAGAAGTATTTGAGAAAGAACAGTAAACCAGGGTTTGCTGTTACTTCCTTGATCCTGACCCTCCATCCAGTTCTTCTACTGGCATAATCATAAGAGACTAGTTCTGATTTTCCTTAAGCCATTTTACACAAGATATCAACACTTGACTTCAGTCTTTCTTTATCCATAATTCAGATATCATAAGTACAGGGATTTGGGTATTGTCTTTGAAATCCTATGTTTGAGGAACGCTATGCATCCTAACTCTTGCATTTGTCCATTTTAAAACATCGGTTTTGTAAAATACATTTTGCAAAATTCCTGAAGAAAAATTCTAAATAAGAAGCAAGTAACCCCAAAAATTCAGCCTGAATTAAAATAAACTTTCCCTATCTTTCTATCATACTGATTTTGCTGAAACACTCAAATGTTTGAATTATCTTTAAATCATTTGAATTATCTTTAAATCATGCAACATTATGTTCCATGTCTTACTATCAACTTGGCAGTGCAGAACTAGTGAGAGTTTATATTCTTGTTGACTTTAACCATTGACAGCCTGCTCCTTCTTGACTTATGTAGACATATCTAGTACCATCAAATAGTTAAAACAGCTACATTGTCTTTCTTGAATTTTTAGGAAGTTATTCCAATAGCTTTTCAATGCCAGCATAATGTGCTGCTATGGGTTTCTGTATTCAGCACAGAATTTTTATTTGTGTTCATGATTTCTCTTGAATAGTAGGAGATTTAAAAAGAATAAATATATACTTAACAACAATTTTTTCAGCATTGATTCTGTAGCATGGTTTGAATAATTGCATCTCCCCTTCATGTTAATAAGCTCCCCTCCTAAAAATATAGTCCTTTTGTTTCTCTCTTTGTACGATTGCGAAGTTCAATTGGAACTATTTATCAGTTTCAGAACAGGTTTTCAACCCTTTTAAAAGTTGATTAGATCCTCTTCTGTTTTAATGTCGGGAACTAGACTTTTCTGTTTCAATTGAAATTAAACTAAGGGAAATGTGCAGATATTCTCTGGTTAATTTCAGTTTACCGAAAAGCTGAAGTGAAGAAATTGTGTACTTGTAGAAGAAGCAGAAAAAAATTGTATCCATACATGGACTGTATCTGTTTGTAGTAAGAAATACATAAAAAGGCAAATTACACTTTTGATAGGGAACTGAAAATAAAACAACCACTATATTTATTTATGTGTTATAATAACAGTATATAGATAGTCCTTGACTTATGACCATAATGGAATCCAAAAATTCTGTTGTTAAGTGTGACAGTTAAATGAGTTTTGCCCCATTTTATGACTTTTCTTGCCTTAGTTAAATGAATGACTGCCGTTGTTAAGTTACCAACACGGTTGTTAAGTGAATCTGACTTCCCCATTGACTTTGCTTGTTGGAAGGTCACAAAAGGTGATTCCATGATCCTGAGGCACTACAGCTTCATGAATATGAGTCAGTTGCCAAGCATCTAAATTTTGATCACATGACCTTGGGGATGCTACAATGCTTGTAAGTGTGAAAATTGGTTATAAATCATTTTTTTCAGTGCCTTTGTAACTTCAGTCACTAAATGAGCTGTTATGAGTCAAGGACTACCTGTATTTGGAATGTGATAGATAAGTGTTACAATCACATTTGAGAAAAGAGAGAGGCAATTAAAGTATCTAAGAGCCTAGAAAAACTGTTTCTCAGTCAGAAAAGTGAAAAAATCAGGATAGAATATGTGTATAAAACCACAAATTGGATTAAGCAGATACTGAGATTTTTTTTTTCTCAGTGTTGCAACTCGGGATCCTCCACTGAAATTAAATACAGGTAGTCCTCACTTATCAGTTCTAATTAGAACTGGAATATCTATCACTGTGCAAAGCAGTTACTAGTGATGCCCAGAGACATCACATAACCGTCACCACTTAGTGACAGAAGTTTTGCCACTCTACTAGCAATAGTCCCTGTTATGGTCATTAGGGCAGGACTCCAACCTTGTTAGGTGAGGACCTGACACTTCTGTCCTTGCTAACCTTTACTTCAACTATCCTATCCGCCTGTCTCCCCTGCCTTCTCGGCTGTTTGTGTCAGCTTACATTTCTCCTTTCCTGTCACCCTGTCTCTGCTACCCCCAGCTGACCTTTGCCACCATCTTCTTTCTGCTCTTGGCAAGACTCACCCCCCCACCGTTCTTCATGAGACAGTTACTGGCTGTGTGTGACCTTTCCAAGATCTCAGGGAGGTGCCACTGCCAGCAGTTGCCTCGCCCAAACCCACTTCAGCAGCAGCAGGAGGAAGAAGTTGGTGAAGGTCGGCTGGAAAGAGTGAGGGACTGCAGAAGGCAGAACAACCAAAAAGACAGGGATAGGGAAATATATGGGGAGAGGATTGGCAGTTTGTTCTCAGTCATCAACCAACTGTACAAGAAAACCTACTAGTTTTCTAGCAGATGGCCTTTAGATCTCCTTTACTCACACCATTCTTCTGTTGGCAAAAGAAAGGGAAAAAATGGCTCAATGCTTGACCCCATTCTTTCTCAGTTAAAAATATAAAATCTCTTCCAAGTTAAGCTTGATTCCTAGGGGTTTCATAAATATACTACATAATTTTATACATATGTGGACATTGTTTGCCATTTTGTTTCTAGGATGATTTTTCAACTTTTCTGTCTAGCCAACAGACCTGCTGTTTCTTCATAATCCAAGTATTAGCTAGGACTGACTTTATTAGCTTCTAAGTTCACTTATGTTTATTTAGTTTTATCATTTTCTAAAACCAATCCCAGTTAAGGAGGTCAATCCCAGTTAAAGAGGCACAACAGAGTCCATGGCCTAGATATCATGGAGGAAAAAATTGAATTCATTGGAACTTATGACAAACGAGACATTTCTAGTTTTGTGCTAGCTGAATCCATATTTCTGCAATATTTTTTCTAGAATGCATAGTGATATGTTAAGAGAATGAAATGTCTGGATATGAAAATGAGATGGGTTACTTTATAGACAATTTTATACAAAGGACATAATGTTAAAATTTTGTGCTGACCATACTCTTCTATACTTATATATGCTCAGTAGCATACATTGTTTTGCAAGATTGTGTTCAGTGGTTTTGAGAATCTAATTGAAGAGGCAGGGAAGCTGAGCAATATTATAGGAATTTTGTCTGTACTTATCTACACACACACATTCTATCTTTTTTTTGGTGGGGGGGAGTTCTCTAAAATGTAGCATCTACCTTTTAGGTAAATTTGGCCCTTTAGCTGTTTTAGAGGAAATATGTTTTGAAAACCTGACATTAATAAACTCTTAACTGTACTTTTTTTATGTCCACATACAGATGACCATGGATGAAAAATATGTTAACAGCATTTGGGATCTATTGAAAAATGCAATCCAAGAAATTCAGCGTAAGAACAATAGTGGTCTCAGCTTTGAAGAACTGTATAGAAATGCATATACTATGGTATTACATAAACATGGAGAAAAATTATACACTGGATTACGAGAAGTGGTTACAGAGCATCTTATAAATAAGGTATCTGAATTCAATAATAATGTACTGAAAACATGGAAAGTGATATGTTCTTTGAACATTTGGCTGTCTTTAGATAGAGACAGGTATACTTTGGCTTTGGTGCATTTCTTGTCTGCTTGGAGAATGCAGAACATGATTGATGATAGTGTAATGTTGGTGGATTAAGGAACTCAAATGTTGGAATCTGGATTTTTGTTGATCTTTTTATTTTGTTTTGCAGAAAATTTAAAGGGTAACACTGATACATTAGGCTCCTTAAAATGCAAAAAAAGAGCCCAGTTTATGAGCTTTGGGTTTTTTTAAAGAGCTTCTGTGCATATTTAAATTTCTGCAAAATTTAAGTTGCCTGTTTTACCCTTTTAACATCCTAAAATACAACAGAAATCCAGTGGGACACTAGCATCTTAGGATAGGTTGCTGGCTTCAGCATGTTTTATATTTCCAGTGTGTTGTCTTGTTGGTGATTTTATAGAATGAAAGAAGATTGGTGATTGTAGCTGATGAAAGAGAAAAATAGTAGTCTATGGAGATTCTAAATCATCTAAGTCATGGTCATCTCAAAAGTGCTTCTTCCAAAAGACAACTGGACTTCCTTTGGTTTTTTTTGTTTGAAAACATTTCAATTGTCATCCAAGAATCTTCTTCAGTTTTAACTGACTGGTAGGGAATGGAAGGATTTATATTCCCTGCAATCCTCTGCTTGTTAGCTCTCTGAGTGTCATTGGGGCCACTTGGGAGTTTATCTGTATCCTCTTGAGTCAAGTGAATAAGAGTGTAAAACCTTATTTCACACTTTGGATGTGAAACCTTCTTGAGACTGCAACCTGCCCTTTTATCCATCCCGAGAAGGTTCCGCACCTGTTTACACACTTATTCAGGTGACTCTGAGGATACAGATAAATTCCCAAGTGATCCCAATGACTCAGAATGTTAACAACCAGATGATGTAAAAAATATAAATCCTTCCAAACTATAATGAAAAATTGCCAATCCTTTTCAAATGGTTGGCATGTGGTATTCTCACAAAATAATCACATCTGGGGAACTTTGAAATTTCTCTTCATCTGTTCATATTCAGAGGGTCAGTAATAGGAAAAATGAAATGGCTGACGGAGCAGTAGTCCTATAGTAGTTATGAACTGCATGCATTTGTCTATTTGTCAGGAAAGCAGAATCCTTCAGGTCATTAGTGTTTTCCTGCTTCAGATATTATTTGCTTTCTCTCTATATACAACTACTTAATGAATTCAGTGTTGGAAAAATATTCCCTATATTTTCTCCTTTAAGTCCCCCTTTCCAAAAGTCAGTGTTTGACCTCATTCATTCTAGATAATGCAGAATATAAATGCCCACCTTTGATCTATATTAAACAATTTGTTTAATTAAATATTTTGTTGCAGGTGCGAGAAGATGTATTAAACTCATTAAATAACAATTTTCTTCAAACATTAAACCAAGCATGGAATGATCACCAGACAGCAATGGTGATGATTAGAGATATTCTGATGTATATGGTAAGTAAAATCTGAAATTCTGGTTACAAAAATGGTCAATTAAAATAAAAAAAATTTCTACTCCATGCTGTTGGAAAAATTGATACAAACTAACATAATTAACACAGAGGAAAAAACTTTTGTTTATATATTTTATCTGGTTTTAAAAATAAATTATTTGGCACATGGCTTTTATATTCTTCCTCATTATTACATATTGTTTGTTTTCTGAATTTATATCTTTAATCTATTTTTGTATATGTCAACCCTGAAGACAGCATATAACAATAAAAAATATCTGTTTAGTTTTAATTATCCTGGGTTATGTCTTGTCCCTCTTTTTTGTTTTCATTTAAAAGAATACTACTTTAAGGATTAAGAGATTGCAAAAATGAGTTTGCTGAGCCTGATTTATATTTAGTGTTCAGTTTTTATTATCCCTAGCCTGGAAGATTTGAATATATTGGAGAAACTTTCCACATTTGTATTGCATTAAGTACTTCCACATATAGTGAAATGTAAGGAAGTATTTCTTTTTCCTTTATTGAGGTTGGGATTACAACTAATAAAGTTTGGCAGAAATGCAGATTTGTAGCTAAGTAGTGATTTGGAGTATATGGGAACAGCCACATTGCACTTGTTAATATTTTTAAAGAAGCTGTACAAATTCTAAGAAAAAGATGCCTTTGACCTAAAAATGTTTTGCTAGATAATGATCTTTGCATTGATGCATATTCTAGAGATTCTATAACATGTTTTTCAGATTCAGGTCATTGCACAACCCTAATAGCTAAAACATTGTTACCATCCCAAATAAGCTTGGAATAAATAAATGAATTTGTCATTTATCTGATTAATAGGCAAACATACACCATCCAGTTTAATTGTTCATGGCTTTGAAATGTAAATTACTAATTTATTTAAATTATTTTACCATTTTTATGGTTCTAATTAGGTTATTAAATTTGAATATAAGTAGGTTGTGGCATCCTTTTGTTTACTACATACAGTACTTAAAAGGATGTTAGCCTTCCTCTAAAGGACACAAATGGTCACTCTTTGAAATGTTCCAAGCAGTCACTCTTTTTGCAGTTGTAATCGTAGCATCTGAAACAATTTTACACTTTTTATTGCATTTTAATGAGATATTGTAGTTTTATACATGTGAAGCCACATGTACATATGTTCTATTTAAAATAACTATAACCCAATAATGATTAATACATTTGTCCAGTATATTTTTTTAATAAATGTAAGAGTAATTTTGATAATATTGAATGCAATATTTTGGTAGGAAACTGAATGAAAACATATTTTATAGATGCTGAGGCAGATTTAAGTGATTCTACTATAGATAACTTATATAGATGCCTTGCATTTGTATTTGTACTTTGATTTTAGGACCGTGTGTATGTACAACAAAACAATGTGGAAAATGTCTACAATTTGGGATTAATAATTTTTCGAGATCAAGTTGTACGGTACGGGTGCATTAGAGATCATCTCCGCCAGACTTTGTTAGACATGATTGCAAGGGAACGGAAAGGAGAAGTGGTAGATAGGTATGTCTCCACAAATAAATTACATTGACATCATTTTGATAAATCTATGGGCTTGGGGCTTTTTTACTTTACTTCTCAATCACTTCTTTGCTATTAGGCTTTATTGGTTTTTTTAATTCAGTCTCATATTTCATTTACATTTTTCAACTCTGATATTTTAGTTGTTTTGATGTATTATGAGGGAGATCAACCTAGTATCTACACAGTTCACAGTATCTACAACAACTGAGTTCAATTGCTTTGTAATTCACAGCTGAATATATAATCACAGCTTTATCTTATATGGCTATCAAACTAGTGGAATTCTTGACAGCAAAAGAATAAAATAATGACTAATCTGTTGAAAGAAACAACTTGAGGCCCCCTATTTTCAAACAATTCACATATATCCACCTCATTGTTCCATTACATTAACCCCCAGTTACAAAAAGCCAACAAGTCAGGGCTGTTGGTATCCCTGAAAAGAGGTTGTCCCACAAGGCAGTTGCCATGAAAGAGAGGAGGGCATGCTTCTAAGGACCTACCAGGTGACAGTGCTTCATTCAATGAACTCAGAGTTGGCCCATTATGCTAGGTATGGTGAGATGTGCAGAAACCATCGGGGGTAGCAATCTTGCAAATAACATGGCTGAATGTCATATACGGCTTTAAAGATGAAGACTAGTGCCCTGAATTGCACCCGGAAACTTCTTGTTAATTTATTATTCAGGAATAAAATGAAGTTATTTCTAAAATGCACATCAGTAGATATTGGAGTAAACAATTTTCTGAAAATTGGCCTTGATTTCTTTTTCTTTCTTTCTTTTTTTTTTGGCTTTCGTAATGATATTATACCTTTGGGTGATAATAAAAAGACCTTTCTCAGTACTATTCTAGCTACTTCATTTATTGAAAGCTGTGATTCATACAGCATTTACTTTTGTGTGAAACAGAATAGGTATTGGAAATATTACAGAAAACACTTATTGAATAGTTTGCAAATATTAATTTCACTAAAATTAACCTACTGTGTAAATTCTACTATTTTGACAGAGGAGCAATAAGAAATGCTTGCCAGATGTTAATGATTCTAGGCCTTGAAGGAAGATCAGTCTATGAAGAAGACTTTGAAGCTCCATTTCTGGAGATGTCAGCAGAATTCTTTCAGGTACAGTGCTGCTTTTCAGTATTTACAAATGGGAATAAGAATACCCACACATCCAAATATACAAATTCTAGTTATTTATTTCCAGATTAAAAAATACCAGACTGGAAAATTGTTATTGGCCCTTAACAGAGTGGTTCTTGCTTCAGACTTTCCCTTTGTTCTGAACATGAGCCTGTGTTCATTGAGCCTTTGCCTTAGATGATAATGAGCATTGGTGTATATTAATGCATGGGAGATACAAGAGTTAACACAGTAGTAGAGTGATGATTTAGTCCCTTAAGAAATTACTACTAAGACCAACTGAATGGGTTTTGATTTACTTTCTGTAGTGTTTTATATAGTGTTCTATTTCTCTTTATTTTATTACAGATGGAAAGTCAGAAATTTTTAGCAGAAAATAGTGCTTCAGTTTATATAAAGAAAGTAGAAGCTAGAATTAACGAAGAAATAGAACGTGTGATGCACTGTCTTGATAAATCAACAGAAGAGCCAATTGTCAAAGTTGTTGAGAGGGAGCTTATTTCCAAGCATATGAAGACCATAGTGGAAATGGAAAATTCTGGTCTAGTTCACATGTTGAAAAATGGAAAAACAGAAGGTAAGTTTGTGCAGTGCTGTCTGCAACAATAGTGAAGCCCCATATGGGTGGATACTAATTGAGACAATCCAGATGATTTCAAAATAAATGAATGAATGAATTCTTTATTGGCCAAGTGTGATTAGACACAAGGAATTTGTCTTGGTGCATATGCTCTCAGTTTACATAAAAAGAAAAGATACATTTGTCAAGAATCATAAGGAAGAACACTTAATGATAGTCACAGGTTACAATAAGCAATCAAATCATACTAGGAAACAGTCAGTATAAATCATAAGGATGCAAATAACTTATAGTCATACAGCCTCAAGTGGGAGGAGATGGGTGATAGGAACGATGAGAAGATTAGTAGTAATAGTAATGCAGACTTAATAAATAGTTGGACAGTGTTGTGGGAATTTTTGTTTAGCAGAGTAATGGCGTTCGGGGAAAAACTTCTGGTGTCTAGTTCTGGTATACAATGCTCTATAGCATCATTTTGAAGGTAGGAGTTGAAACAGTTTATGTCCAGGATCTGAGGGTCTGTAAATATTTTTACAGGTCTCTTTGACTCGTGCAGTATACAGGTTCTCGATGGAAGGCAGGTTGGTAGTAATTGTCTTTTCTGCAGTCCTAATTAATCTCTGAAGTCTGTGTCTGTCTTGTTGGGGTTGCAGACCCAAACCAGACAGTTATAGAAGTGCAGATGACGGACTCAGTAATTCCTCTGTAGAACTGTTTCAGCAGTTCCTTGGGCATTTTGAGCTCTGAGTTGGGGCAGAAAGAATATTTTTTGTGTGCTTTTTTGATGACGTTTTTGATGTTAAGTGTCCATTTTAAGTCTTGAGATATGATTGAACCTGGAAACTGGAAGATCTCTACTGTTGATATATGTTGTCTAGTATTGTACAAAGTAGTAGTATGGGAAGGTTTCTCCTAAAGTCAACTACCATTTCTACAGTTTTGAGTTTGTACCAGTCGTACCACGAAGCTAGTTGTTCAACCACCCATCTGTATGCGGATTCATCGTTGTCTCGAATGAGACCAATCACTGTTGTATCTTTAATAGATGGATCATTTGAGATGCAGTCATTGGTACATAGAAGAGAAGTGGAGAGAGAACAGAGCCTTGGGCGGGGGGGGGGGCGGCTGTGCTAATTGTACAGGTATCAGATGTGATTCTGCCTAGCTTCACCTGTTGTTTCCTGTCTGTTAGGAAGCTTATCCACTTACAAAATGATTACAAAAAAGAAGCAAAGCAGTTGATTTTAGATGGAGAGGGCTATCATCAAGAAAACCTGCTTCTGGAAAATTGGAGAATTTAGTGAAACATCAGAAATATCATATTTGGATTATTTGTGTAATGTTATAAATATATTAGTAGTAGATCATATAACATTTATGTATATATTTACTGCAGATCTTGCATGTATGTACAAATTATTTAGTCGTGTCCCAAATGGTTTAAAGACAATGTGCGAATGTATGAGTACCTATTTGAGGGAACAAGGTAAAGCACTTGTGTCTGAAGAAGGTGAAGGAAAGAACCCAGTGGACTATATTCAGGTAATCAAAGCCTTTAAATACTCATTTTTTCTTATGATGGAAATGTTTCCTTTAGCAGAAGTGTACTTACATAATTCAAGTACTGCTTTAGCAACGTTTCATAGTCGAGATAAGCAAAGAGAAATGATTGAGAATCATTTCCCCCTAAAATTTAAATGGTATGTATTTACATTTTAATACTTTTTATTGGTTTCTTAAATTAGCTCATTTTTTTCATTTGAGATAAAGTTTTTTAATGACTCTGAACAGAGATTTCTCAGAAAAGTGATTTCCTATCAAATCTTAGAAGGTTTATAATTTTAATCCAAGGGAGGCATTTTGAATAAACTTTCAATTTACAACAGCATTTAAAAAAATAGTCACAAATCAAAATATCAGTGGAGATTCTCAATCATCCAGGTCAAGACTGTCCCAAAGGAGCTTTTCTCAAAAGGCAAGTGGACTTTTTTTCTTTGAAAATGCTTTGCTTCTCATCCAAGAAAATTCACTTCAAACTCAATGGTGGAGAATGGAAGGATTTATATCCTTTGCAGTTATCTGCTTGTTAGTTCTTGAGAATCATTGGGGCCACTTGGGGTTTCTCTGTATCCTCTGAGTCACCTGAGTCAGAGTGTAAATGGATGTGGAACGTCTTGGGACTGCTGAAAGGACTGTGTGGTAAACAGGAGATAGGTGGTGTTATATCCCTCTCCCTCTGTTGAGGGACGATTGTTCAATTTTGACAAAGATGTCAAAATTATCTATAGCACCCTCAGAGTGGTAACAATCAGATGTCTGCAAAGAACATAAATGCTTCCATTCTCCACTAGCTATTTATAACTGAAGAAGCTTCTTGGATGAGAAGTGAAATGTTTTCAAAGAAAAAAAACAAAGTCCAATTTTTGGAAAAGTACCTTTCAGGCAAAGAAAAATAAAAATATTTTCACTTTCAGTAAACAGCATGAGACATCAGCTTATCTGAAAGGGAGAAAATAATTCTCTAGACCGCTTCTTAATATGGTTCATGCTAGGTGCACAAAATATTTCGGTGAAAAATCTCTTCATAGCTCCCATTTTCATTCCTCTGAAACCTTTCTCTAAACTAGTTTGTGAAAGTTTCACTCTGAAGATTCTCTAAACTGATGGTAAATGGATTCTCTAAACTGATGGTAAATGAGGATACTGCATTTATATACTTGAGTCCGCAGTAATTCTCTGTTTGTCTAGGGGTAGTTAGAAGTATGTTGGATATAACTGCTTTCCTAGTCTGAATTTCTGGCTAATTTGTCCAGTGGTTTAAGGCACCTTTTGACTGACTGTTTCAGTGAAATTCTTTTTTTACTCGAGAAACAAAGCTTTTCGAGAGACCTCTTTTCACAGGAAGAAAAGCAGATTATTATAGGCATCATGAGTGCCTATAATAATTTATAGGCATCATGAGTGCTGCTTTTTGGGTAAATTCTAAATCAAAAATAAATATGATTCACCTCATCTTCTCCTGAAGATATACTTTTGGGGATATTTTAAATATATTAGGGAATGAAGAACAAGAAAAACACTAAAACAAAAAGCAGCCTTAATCAGTAATCATATCTTAATATTAGTAACAGGAGCCCAGCAATACAGCATATATCATTCAGAAGCATAGCATAACATCAGAATCTCCTGATATTCTTTTTTGCTTTTATGATTTCTAGAGTTTGAATTATTAGTTGTTGTTTTTTTCCTAAGAAGGCATTCCTTGATTTTTTTTAGCTTTTTGGAGACAATTGTTCCATCTTCAGAAACATACAAAACAATGCAGGATCTTTTGAACAAGATATTGCATTATTTTCTGCAAATATTAGTCATATAATTTACCTCTACATGATAATAATGGTTTTATTGGAGTGAAGGGATTCCCATTCTCAAGAACTCAGCTTGAATAATTGTGATTGTAAAAATGGTGTGGAGTAGAGTGCATTGAAGATCCAGTTCATGAGAATGAACCCCAAGTCATTATCCCCAGAAGAGTCTGGGAAGGACATACATTGTCTTAAGAGATACTTATCAAGCCTTAATTTGTTTTATTATGGTACTGCAAGAACAATATATCTATAAAAATATAAGATGTGATAGGATAACAGGCAGGGAAATTTCAGCATCCAAGTTAAAGAATTTTTGGCGACAGTAAAAATTATCAGTCCTATAAGTTCCAAAATAATAGTGACTATGATTTTCATTTAGAATGTAGTAGAAATCTAAAAAAATAATATGCTTTGTTGTTCTAAGGGCTTACTGGATTTGAAGAGTAGGTTTGATCGCTTCCTTCAAGAATCTTTTAATAATGACAGGCTCTTCAAACAAACAATTGCGGGTGATTTTGAATATTTCCTTAACCTCAACTCTAGATCTCCAGAGTATCTCTCATTATTTATTGACGATAAGCTAAAAAAAGGAGTCAAGGGAGTAAGTATACTTTTTATTACAACTATGCAGTTTTTCTGACAAAACAGCAACAAAATATGTATTTGTATACTCTAATTTATTTGAAGACTGATGTAACTCTTTTGCCTTTCAGTTACTCCATCCTCATATCTTTCTCTTTGCTATCACATTTTGAAAGAATTGCATTATTTTGATCCCTTTTGGTTAGTTTTCAGATCTGTAATACTTTAAGAAAGCAGCATTGAGCTTGCTTTTTCTATGGGTAGGAGGCATGGTGATTCTCCTCCAGGGCTGGTTCAGGATTATTATTGATTTGAGGCGGGGCAGATAGTACCATTGCTTTGCAGAATGCCTCAGGGCTTGGTTCGCTCTCTGCTCTGAGTTAACAATTATATTCATTGGCAGAGCTAGCTATCATCAATATGCTAATGATTTTCTATTGTGGAGCTCAGATCCGGATCCTTCAGTGCTAATGAGGTTCTCGGATCTGCAGGGATTTACTATATATGGAGAAAAGAGGTTCAGATTCATCTCTTGTAAGAATGAATGGGGATTGTGGAACCCCAGAGTATGGAGATTTTTTAAAATTTTGGTTCTTAATAGGGTAGTACTACTGCAAACAAATCCAATGCACAATTTCATGCTCCTGTTTGAAGAGCAGGTGGCAGCTGTGACCTTTTCTACAGCTTTGCCATATGCACCAGTTATATCCACCTCTGCATTGGGAGGCCCTGCTTACAGTCACTTCTGCCTTACTTGCATCATAATTGGATGAATACAATTCACTTTACAAGAAGATGCCCTTGGCCCGTGACTACTTGGAAGCTCCAGCTGGTCTCTCACTTACATACACTTCTAATTGTGAGCTGCACTAATAACCATTTGATTCTAGGTACAATTCAAGGTGCTGGTTCTTAGCTTTCATGGAAAGAAAAGACTGGCATCATAGTTGTTTAAGTAACTTAAAGATTCAAAACTAAAACATGAAGTAACTATTTCATTACAATGAACCTTATAAATCTTAGTCTCATATTTATAGAGTTTTGATTTTTGTTTTGTTCATAAATAGACTGAATCAGATAATCTATAACCTGTTTTTCAATCCCTGCCTAAGTTAACAGCAAGATAATTTAGTTTTGAGAAATATTTTCTATAAGTCATATTTATTTTTCATTATAATTTATTTATATTAGAAATAATATAACAAAATCAGAATATCAGAAATAATATCAGAAAACAAATATATGTATGTATGTATGTATGTATGTGTATGTATGTATGTATATATATATATCTGTTCAGCTTCCTTCGGGTATTATCCCACGTCATTGTAGTGCTTTTAAAGTTGTAGCAACGTTTCAGCAGAATCCCATCTGCCATCATCAGGCTTCTGTATGGATATCCATACAGAAGCCTGATGATGATATTATCATAAAATTGACTATTCTAATAATTAATATATTGCCTATTGTTTTTATCTTTATAGCTAACTGAGCAAGAGGTGGAGACTATATTGGACAAAGCAATGGTTTTGTTTAGATTTATGCAAGAAAAAGATGTATTTGAACGATATTATAAGCAGCACTTAGCAAGGAGGCTTCTGACAAACAAGAGTGTTTCAGATGATTCTGAGAAAAACATGATATCTAAGCTAAAGGTAAGAGCAGTGTAACAATTTCTCAGTGACTTTTCCACTTAGCTTTAATTTTTTGATAACAGCTACTCAGTGGGATAAATTGCAGTGTAATTAGCTGTTCAATTAATTGTAAATAGTATACAATGTTAAGCAAGGTATATTTAGTTCAAACGTTTTGTTTTTGTCAGCAAAGAATTATTAAGTCATTGTGGTAGAGTGGCTAAGAAGTTATATGAAGGCTGAGGATCGAAGTTTGAATCCATTTTCAGCCATGAAATCTCAACACATTGTATTAGTCACATTTTCTCAGTTTAGCAGACCTCCTAAGGCTATTGTGGGTTGTCTTTACATAAGTCCATGGGCACTCCACTAAAAATGCAGAATATAAGTCAAATATCAATACTACATTAAAAATCTAAAGCTGATAAAATTAAGATATTTGCTTCCTATGAACATTGAATATGCATTTACACTGGAAAAATGGGAAATGATGCAAGAGTTGTCATTGTAGAGCAGGGGTGTGTCAAACTCAACTTCATTTAAGGCTGGGTTTGACCTCGGGCCCAGGGTGGGCATGGCCAGCTTGACGTCACTCGTGTCAGGGATGCCCGTGGTGGCCCACGTGCTCTGCCAGCCAAAACGGAGCTCAGAAGGGTCATGGCCCTCCCAAGTCACTTTTAGCTGGCTGGTTCTATGAGGTGGTCCTTCACTGTTTTCAGGGCAGCCCTGTGGGCCAGATCTAAGTATCCCATGGGCTGGATCCGGCCCATGGGCCTTTAGCTTGACACCCCTGTTGTAGACTATGAAAGAATCTTAGTGGATAGAGAAGTATTTTTCTTCAAGCTGCAAATAACCTCCATATCTACAGACCATGCTTTCCCCCCTTTGCTTGGAAGAAGCAGTTGAATTCTTTGGGCTAATGTTTCCAAAAAAATAATTCTCCTAAAATTGCTTCCCCATCCCCCAACCATAACATTTTGCATTCCTGCTTTTAGTAGTATGAAGTTGAATTAATATGCACCTGCAATGTTATTTTAAGTATGATTTATGTTTTGAAAGGGCTAAGTGAATATTTACTACATTAATTTAGAGAGATTTAATCAGAATATTGCCAATCTCTATTCCATGTTGAATTTTAAAAGATTGGAATAGTAAATTCTTATTTTCAGTAAAATTTATTAGAATAATTAGATGCCTGATAATCAAAGTATAAATTAGTGTAATTGCCTGTTGATATTTACTGCTGATTAATTAGTAACTGGAACCATGTTTTTTTCATAACTTCCTTAAATTTATTTAAATATTTGTATTGAAATTCTAAATAGCCAACCTAAGACGTTTCTCTGTTTAAATCATGCTAGAAATAATTATTTTTTTTGCAGACTGAATGTGGATGTCAGTTCACATCAAAATTGGAAGGAATGTTCAGGGACATGAGCATCTCAAACACAACAATGGATGAATTTAGGCAACATCTACAGGCCACAGGGGTAAGATGCAAATTTTTGACTTACTTCAAGGATTCACAGACTTTTTGACCTGGTAGTCACATTTGGAATTTAGAGAAGAGGTTGTCTGATCCTTTATCAGGTGTGCCCCTGCCAAGGCAGAGCAAATAATTTGTTTGGAGGGGGGGAGGGAAATCTAAGAAATTTTACAAGAGAATTCCTACAACCATTGGGAAGGAAAAGTGCACAATTTATATAGGAAAATCAAAATGTTTATTTTAGTGCTTTTAGGTTAGAGAGCCCTCTTTTTTGGGCATGTGGCTGGAGTTCCAACAGCAACTTGTTTTGGACAAGATTTAATACGAGGTCATTTTCCTCTAACTGTATGAGAAGTGTCTCTTAACAATTATTTTGCAGAATGGCTACTGGAAGCAGGGGGCAGAGATATTTCAAAATACCAGTTTCCAGGAGTGTACATACTATTCTATATATTTGGTACTTCTCTCATAAATGCTTATCGTTCTGAACAGGTAGCTACACTTCAAAACTAGGTTCTGAGTTGTGACCATCTATGTCATATAATATAATGTCATATATATACCCCCCGGCCGTGTGGTAATTCTGGAACTTAGTCTTTTTTTGGATCTAGATGTTGATTTATTGAACTTGCTTGTTACATGCTTGCTTTTATTATTTTTACAAATAACTGAAGGCAGTGGAGTCAAAATAAGAAATTGAATTTGGCAGGTACAGGAGTTTGGATTTTTTTCACACTCCTGTAGATCTTTGCTAATTAATAAGTATTATTTATTATTTCCCCACAGATTTTCAATGTAAAATCCCACCCATTTTTTCATCTTTAATCTTTGTTATGGTCATATTCAAGGTGGTGTCACACATCTAAAGAAAAACTGCAAAATTTATCATAACACTCAAATCTATTTCTACATTTATGTTTCTGCATAGGAAATTAATATCCATGCATCTGCTTCTTTAGAAAATACAATTTATTAATAGGCTTTAAAAAGTTAATAACAAAATATCTTTTGTTAATAATAAGAAAAGCAAAGTGAATCATTCCAGCAAACGGAATGAAAATTCTTTGTCTAAATCCCTATTTTTCAGTTACCATTAAAACTTATCTCACATTATTGTTATTGCTCCATCTTTTCTTCTCTGATTTGAGAGTGTTTCATTTTGTGCACCTGGAACTGTTTTCAGGAGATTTTCTTTTTTCATCTAGACGGTATTTGAGAGTCACTGAAACAAGCTCTAAAAATACAGTTCAATACTAAATGCCAATTTAAAATAATTATGTACTTCTCCTTTGAGACCCTATAATTGGAATACAGCTTAAATCCCTTAAGAAGGATTCAGGTGAAAGAATGATTCATATCAATAAGGAAAATATTTGTAGCTTAGAGTTGAAATTAGGGGTCCTTGTTGCTCTCTAAGATTAGTTGTTTTCTTGCAGACATTTCATTATCCAAACTAGGTAATATTATCAATGCTATATCAGTACTATCATATGAATAATTCATATGTTTGCTGCATATGATTTATCCAGAATGTTTAAATCATGGTATATGAGTGATTCCATTTTAAAAATCAGATTTATTTTAAAATAAATATATCTCAGTTTACTGTGCTTAATAATAGCTTGGAGTGATTTGTAATTTGGGATCCTTATGTTTTTTCCTTCACATTCTTTCTCTACATAGATATGAATCCTGCTACCATTTGCTTTATAAGACAAAGGAATATGTTGGTCAATATTACAACCACATACATATATTTAAAATGATATTCTTTGGACTAAGAAAGTTGTTGCATTCTTCTTCCAACCAATTTGGATTATGAAGCTAGTATAAGCAAAAAGTATTGGATAATCTTATGCATGTTTTTTTATATTTACAATGGAAATGATAGTTAATGAACTATAAAGAAAACCATTTCTCTGGAGTTTTTATTCACAATATAGTATGTTATCATAGCAGCTAAATGTGTTAACTTTTAAAGCTGGCTATTATTTCAGCATAAAATTACAACTACTATCTCTTTGGAAATAATCAGTTTTCAACACCCTATATATACTAACAAAAATAAAAAATATTGGTTTAGAGAATTGGAAAGACATATGAAAAAAACAATCTAGAATATTCATTTAGGAGTGATAAATAGTTCTGAGTTCTGATTTTAAAAAAGATCATGGAGAAGACTAATCATAAGACTAATCATGCTGTGTTTGCAGCTGTTAATGGTTGGAAGGGAAAATAAGAATTTTTGTTTTGGATATATTTAATTTGAAACAGCATCTAGGATTAAATGTAGAGTCAGCAATATCATATAATTGTTCTAAATAGGTGATTTTATGATGTCAGCCAGGAAAAGTGGATGAAGTTAGAATTTAAAAGGATTGAAAATGAAAGTTAATAAAATCTATATGAATAAAGCAAAGAATCTTCCTTATTTCTAGCAATGTTGAATGTCTAGTTAATCTGGTAAAGAGAAAATTGGGTGAGACAAAACTAGATCAAAATAGTGAAGTGGGTGGACAAGGTTTGCAGTTGTGCAAAACATTTGTGAGGAGAAATCCAGCGCTGCTGCTGTAGCCCTTAAGGCAGAGTGTCTAGCAAAAGATAAAGCCCATGTCACACTGCACCAACGGATGGAAAGAGGATGTAAAACGGAGAGAAACACTTGCCATCCGTTGGTTAACGCGATGCTTCCGTTCTGTACTCACTGCGCCCATTTTTCATACTCTCTATCCGTCCAACATCCGTCGACTGAGATTCCATCCGCTCAAAACTTTTTGAGCGGAAAATGTATCCAACGTGTCCATTCTGCATCCGCAACGCATACGGGGAACATCCGTTCTACATCCATCATCATCCGTTACGCATCCACTATATCCGCTAGGCATCCGCTGCGCATGTGCGCAACTCGCATCCGCTCCAGCGGAAAACGGACACAGGGAGGAAGCGAAACGGACGGGGAACGGACACAAAGCGTTAGTAGCACGGACGGAGAAAGGATGAAAGCGGATGCAGCTCGCATACAAAGCATTTAAAATGGAAAAAACGTTTGCAGAGGGGACCTATCTCGGATATTAAGGATGTCTAGAGGATGCCTAGAGGATGCAAAAGGACACATAGTGGAAAACCTATATTTCCTATAAAAAGGGGGAGCAACTCACCTGGATCTCACTTTCAGTCCAGCAGCCCTGTTGTGCAGACCTCTGCAGCCTTCATCTGGCTCTTGCTCTTCCACAGCATCCATTGATGTCCACCATGGATCGTAACACACTCCTTTTGGTAGCCACCATTGTTCTGCAACAGTGCGAAGCCACCTACAGGCTCTTTCAACTGTTCTACGGGAAGAAGGGGGGCGGCCAAGAAGCGTCTGGGTCCGAAGATGGATCGAGAGAAGAGCAGAGTATGGACTGTACAACAAGCTGATGGTGGAGCTGAGGAACGAAGACACTCGTGCATTCCAGAACTTCATGAGGATGCCTCCAGCCATGTTTGACAAAGTTGTGGAGCGGCTGACACCCAGGTTGACCAAGCAGAGCACCAACTTCCGGCCTGGACCTTGGGCTCAAGGTGGCACTGACTGCGCCACCTGGCCTCAGGGACCACCTACAGGAGCATGCAGTACGGCTGGAGGGTGCCACACAACACCATCAGCATTGTGGTCAGAGAAGTGGTGCAGGCCATCATCGAAGAATACCTGGAGGAGCTCCTCCAGTGCCCCTACACTGAAGAAGGCTGGAAGAAAGTTGCAGAGCAGTGGTATCAGAAGTGGAACTTCCCCCACACCGTTGGAGCCACAGATGGCAAGCACGTGGCCTGCAAAGCTCCAGCCAAGTCAGGGTCCACTTATTTCAACTACAGGGGCTTCTTCAGCATCATCCTCTTCGCCATGGTCGATGCTGACTACAAGTTCATGTACATCGATGCTTCAGGCAACGGGTCATCTTCACATGCCCAGGTATACAATGCCAGTGACCTCAAGGAGGGGCTGGAACGCACCCTCATCATGGGCTTCCCAGATCCAGACCCCCTGCCCAACGACACACAAGATGTGCCCTACTTCATTGTGGGGGATGACGCCTTCTCCCTCAGAACCTACCTCAAGAAGCCCTACACCTCCAGATGCCTCACCCGTGAAGAGAGGATCTTCAACTACAGGCTGTCCAGGGCACGGTGGGTGGTGGAGAACGCCTTTGGCATCCTGCCCAACAGGTTCCATGTACTTCTCACCACCATGCAGCATTGCCCACAGACCGTGAGGAGGATCATGGAAGCTTGTTGCATCCTGCACAATCTCATGCGCACCCGCTACCCAGTCTTGCAGAACAGGCTCGTGGACCTCCAACAAGGCAATGGGGACATGGAGCCTGGTGAATGGAGGCAAGGGCGAAACCTGATAGACACTGTGGATATGCAAGGCCCCAACAGAGCTTCAAGTGAAAGGAAGAAGCAGCGCAACCTCCTGAAACACTGGTGCAACTCCCCAACTGGAGCAGTGGAGTGGCAAGATAGGATGATAGATGCTTAATGGATGCTATCTTCAGCCTGTCTCATCACACTGATGAGATTGTGCCATGTATGTTGAGTGGCACTGCAATGAACAGGACATTTAATAAAGAGTTGTGTTTATGTTGAAATGTGTGGATCAATGATTACATTGTTACTGATAATAAAGGGCCAAAGGTGTGGCACCTGGGAGGGTGGACCATACAGTCCCACTATGCTTGCTCTGGAGGTTTATCTATCCCACAGCTATTACCCATCCCACGGGTATCCTAACCCATCCAACAGCTATTACCCATCTCAAAGGTATTTCTGCCCATCCCATTGCTATCCTAACCCATCCCACAAGCATGCAAAGGCTTAAACTATTTCTAAAAGTTTCTACCAAGACATTATTTAATAAAATAAATGAAGCAAGTGTGTGAAGCAAAGATAATCTTTATTAATAACAAGCTGTAAAAGAAAAATGACCCAAGTGTCTTTAAGATAAAGTCAACAGGTAGCAACCCAGTCTCTGGCACTCTTCTCGGTCACTCTGAGGTGTGCCCATAGTCTCAGGGGTGAAGGGTCCAGGTGCTGTGGAGGTGGCTGCTGCTGGAGTGCTGGTCTAAGGCGTCATTGGGGTGCCTGGCCCCGAGAGGACAACAGGGGATGGTGTGTGGAGGAAGCTCTCAGAGAGCTGGCTCAGTCCTGTGATGTTGAGAGCCCTTTCCTCCAGGACATGGGGTGTCAGCCCCAATACCGATGACAGATGTTCTGAGGCCGGGCTTGGCTGTGGGTTGGAGGAAGGAGGAGTGTAGTGGTGATGTCTGGTCTGCAGCTGAGCGATGTGAGGCATCGGTGGCATCTGTGGCGTGGCTGGCATCGGTGGCATCAGTGGCACCGGTGGCGTACGATGTACCTGTGCCTGGACTGGGAAGGGCTACCTGTGCTGCTGGAGGTCCTGGTAACCGTTGCCTTGGTAGGTGAGGGCCTGTGGAAAGCCTTGGAAGGGCAGTGACATCACTTGGGGTGGAGGAGCAGGCCTGGACTGGGTGGGAGCAGGTTCAGCTGGGTCTGGAGGGTTGTGAAGAAGACCGGTGATCCTGTCCTTTATCACCTGGTACTGTGATTCCGCCATGTCCATGAGGGTCTGGTTGACGTAGGTGAGGAAGGGCTTGCGGTTGGAGGATGGGATGTCGGTGTGTACCAGCTGAGAGAGGAGATTACGCTGCTTTTGATGGTGTCCCTGATCTCCAGCAGGACAGTTTGGCTCTGCCCCTCCGGTCTGCCTCTCTGCCTGCTTTCTGTGGAGGTGGAGCTGGGGGTGGATGTGGGTTGGCCTCTGGTGGAAGTGCCCTCTCCTTGCTCCCACTGTGTCAGGGGGTCCTCCACGTGCTTCGCCACAGGGAGTGGAGCTGTCGGGGGGTTCTCCGTCGTGGCACGCTCCACAGATACCTGCCTGGACACAGGAGCTGACTCTTGGCCAGAAGAGGACTGGCTCTCTGCGGGCTGCCTGAGAGAGGGTAGTCAGAGGGGCTGCTCCTCGGTGGCGGACCTCACCCTCCAAGAAGCTGCACTTGGCCATCACCTAGGTCTCCCGGTCAGTGAGCTTGACCGCGGCCTAGCCAGACTTCCTGAGGTGCAGCTTCCCGTACCAGGTGTGCATGTGCTTCCACCACCCAAGGAGGACCTCCGAAGTGTAGCCCAGGCTCTCTGCCTTCTCTCTCCAAGCAGCCTGCTTCCGCTTGTTGTCTCGATAGAGCCTGTGTCCCTTCCGCCGTAGATACTCGTTCTCCCTCTGCCATTCGAGCACCTCATCCTCATGTTCCTCTTCAATGGAGGATTGCCTCCTCTCCCGTTCACACGTATGCCTCTTCCTCCCTCTGGCAGGGCCATATGGACCCTCATCAGAGGGGCTTCGAGGTTGTAGGGGCTGCTCCTCCACACCAGCAGCAGCATCAACAACAGTAGCAGCAAAAGCAGGACCAGCAGGACCAGGATCAGCAACAGCAGAGTAAGCACCAGCAGGACCAGGAGTACCAGCAGGACCAGGAGCACCAGCAGCACCAGCAGGACCAGGAGCAGCGCCAGCAGAGTAAGCACCAGCACCAGGAGCAGCACCAGCAGAAGCACCAGCACCAGGAGAAGCGCCAGCAGAGTAAGCAGCAGAAGCACCAGCACCAGGAGCAGCGCCAGCAGAGTAAGCACCAGCAGAAGGAGCAGCATCAGCAGAGTAAGCCCTAGCAGAAGCCCCAGCATCAGCAGAGTAAGCACCAGCAGAAGCACCAGCACCAGGAACAGCGCCAGCAGAAGCTCCAGCATCAGAAGAGTCAGCACCAGCAGCAGAAGGCCCAGCAGAAGCAGAGTCAGGGCCAGGGGGTGGGATGGTGGCCCTGTCCCTCTTGTCAGGGCTGGCAGCAGATTGCAGAGGCTTTCTCTTCTTCCACATGGTTGTTGGCTTGCTGGCTGGCTGGCTGGAGCTGTGTCTGGCAGCAGGTCTTTCCTCTGAATGTTGACCTGGTTGCGAGTTGCTTATCTTTATATCCGCGGGGCTGACGCAATGCATCCTCCCTGCATGCGCAGTGAACGCTTTGCATCCACTAGGCTTCCGCTAGGCATCCGCTTCATCTGCTCGGCATCTGCTCTGCATCCGCTCTTTCTGCTGCGCGTCCGCTTCGCTGTGCTCTCCCGGAAGCCCTGCGGATATGCCATCCGCTCCCATCCGCTAGGCTTCCATGGAGCATCCGTTTTACATCCCCTCTGCATCCTCCCCCGTCCGTTCCTTTCCGTTGTCCGCTCTGGTTATGCAAATTCGTGGCGCTTTTGAGAGCGGATAACAACGGATGGAACATTTTCTCCAATGTGTCCTTTTTACAAACGTTTTGCAGGCCCTTAAGTGTAGCAGAACTGTCCCTGTCAAATGGGGATGGGGAGGGCAAGATTGTGTAAGTGCAACTAATTGGGGCTTGGGGAAGAAACAGGTTTGTAAAGGTAGTTGTTTTCTAGGTGCAAGAACAGAAAGGAGGAAGTCAGCAAACTGGGATAAAATGCAGCCTGGAAGGCCAAGTTAGTGCCATGAAGCAACAATAACCAACTCGAAAGCTGAATAATATTAAGTTAGAATTAGATCGACTGAGAAAAGAGATTTTCCAGAAACAAAATTGTGAGACTGAAAGGCTATATTTCTATAGTATCTATAGTATCATTATGTATCAATGGTTCCAAGGCTTGCTATCTTGTAAAGTCAAAATAACTAAAACACAAGGTACAAAAGAGTCTGATAATTCTGTAATTCTTCAGCTGAAAGCAGTACACAATTCTAGCAATCATAAATCAACTTCTGTTAGTTCAGTGCTTAATTCAAAAATCACTTCCTGCATCCTGGAGTCTACAAAAGAAATGCTTGCTGTGGTTCTGAGGGTTTAGGGACAAACTTGTCCACATAATATTCATTAATTTGCATACAATTGCTCCTTCCATCCTTACATGTGAAACCTTGTTTAGATATATTTCAAAAATCTAACTGAATTGCTTCACCAGCAGATGGCAGATTTGATTTTTTTGTAATGAAAACTAATTGAATAATTTAAAATCTTATAGTAGTTAGGGCAGCACTGTATTGCATTGAAAGCTTTTTGCAATTCATACGTTTTAAAAATGTAATAAAATCTCTTCTAGATTGCAATAATTTGAAAGTTACCTAACTAAGACCTTCTCAACTTGTTCTGGATTTGGGATGAAACAAAATCTAGGCAACATGAAGAGAGCAGGGTTAATGTCCAGCTAGTCCTTGACTGACAACTGTTCATTTAGTGACTACAAAGTTACATCAGCCTTGAAAAAAATTGATTTATGATCATTTTCTGCACTTACAACTATTGCAGTTTCTCTATGATCGCATGATCAAAATTCAGATGCTTGGCAGCTGACTCATACATGACAGTTGCAGTGTCATAGGGTCATGTGATCATCCATTTGCAACCTTCTGGCCAGCAGAGTCAGCGGGGAAGCCAGATTCACTTAATAATCATGTTACTAACTTAACTGCAGTGATTCACTTAACAATTGTGGCTAGAAAGGTCATAAATGAGGTAAACTTAACAAATATTGCACTGAGCAGTAGAAATTTTTATCTCCCATTGTGGTCTACTTATATATTGCTCCCTTTCTCTTTTCAGCAGTTATTCATGTGTGTCATTTGCCATTGGCCCATCTGTGTACTCAATTATTGTATACTTTTCTTCCTTCTCATTAGCTACCTATTTTGTTGAATTTGTCCCTATTCTTTCTGCCCCAAATTACTTCTGGTATAGAACAACTCTATTTTGCTTCACATATGGACAAAATACCCAATATATGTATACTTCACTTCGAAGTTGGACCACTCAAAATTAGTTGTTCCTTCACAAAATAGATCACATGTAGAATGTTTTACACATTGTTATATTCAATCTCTTCTATTGTTTTTATCAGCTATTAAAGTGGATATGCTATTTGTTAATTTGGAAAGGCCAGCTTTCATAGATAATATCTATATTCTCAGCATCATGAACAAATGAAATTTAGCTAATGGTTAATAGTTAATACTGATAGTAAACTCTGGAGCAAAATTGCATGGAAGTGTAAGCACAATATATAGGTAGTCCTCAATTTATGATCAGTTGCTTAATGACCATTTGAAATTATGACACAAAAGTTGAAAAAAAGTTACTTACCAGCTGTCCTCAAAGTTATAACTGACCTACTTATCCCTACAGATAACATGATCACATTTCAGGCATTTGGCAACTGGCTCATATTTACAATTGGTTGCAGCATCATGTGATCACAGATTGCAACTTTTTTGTCATTTTCCAGAAAAAAACCCTGTTGTGACTAATTTAACAATGTGATCAAATTAAATCCAGTCACATGGTGATTCAACTTATAACCTGAACAACTTTCAACCAAAATTCTGGGTTTAATTATCATAAATCAAAGACTACCTATCTGGGAAACTGTTAAGAATGGCCATCAGTTTTGAAAGCTTCAAAGGGATCTTAGATTTAAACAACAATTATAGTCCCAATGTTTGAAGTATCTGAGGGTGAAATTGATTTTTCAGTTCCCTATCTTCAATAGAATGTTTCTTTTTTTTTGTGTATATATATATATATAAATTTTTATTGGTTTTAAAACAAACAAACAAAACATAAAAACATTAAGCCATCTTCCACATATATATACATACAGTGTGCCAGTTGGTTTACAAATTGTTTTGTGCTACCATTTCGTAGTCTTCAATTACATTATATATTCTCTCATACTTTCAATCAGATATCAAGTACATTAATGTCTTTATTAATCAATCATTGACTATACTTTTATTCATTCATGTTTTATAAAATAATCACATTTTACTTAGTTTATTTTATAACAATTCATATTATCCTCCCAGATCTATCCTAGAATCATTTTGTAGATATAATTTAAAAAAAAAGAAAAAAAAAGAAAATATATCTTTATATATTTATTATTTTCTAAAAATCTACATATTTCATAACTATGTTTTGTTATCTAACCATTGATAGAATAGATCCTAAATTTTATAAAATTGTTTATCATCTTGTTCTCTAATTTCAAATGTCAATCTACTCATTTCAGTACATTCCAATATTTTCTTAATGATCTCCTGTTATGGTGTCTTCTCATTTTTCCAGTTTTTAGCAACTACAATCCTAGCCGCTATTAATACATTTACAATCAGATATTTCAAATCTTTGCTATATATTTCAAGCAAAATTCCCATTAAAAAAATATCTGGTTTCAAGTCTATATGCTTATTTGTCATTTTTTTCCAGCCACATGTGGATTTTAGTCCAATATTTTTTAGCGTCCAAATATGTCCACCACATATGGTAATATGAACCAGGTGTCTGATGACATTTCCAACACTTTTCGGACTTATTCTTAAACATTCTTGCTATTCTTGTCGGGGGAAAGTGCCACTTGTAAAACATCTTATACAAATTTTCTTTATATGCTGTTGACATTGTCATTTTATAATTTTGAGACCACAATTTTTGCCATTTCTCTAAATCAATCCCATATCCAAAATTCTTCCCCCAAGCAATCATAGTTTCTTTAACTTGTTCTTCTTCTAATTTAATTTCTAACAAATATCCATATAATTTTTTTAACACCTTTTCATCAGCACCTGTCAGAAAATTATCTAAATCAGTCAATTTATCATAAAAACCTTCTGTTTTAAAATCTTTATCAAAGCTTGATTGTATTTGTGCATATAAAAACCAATTCATCTTCATACCTTGTTCCTTTAATTTTTGCATGGATTTAAGTTCACCCTTTTCATTCAGTATTTCACCATATCTAACTGTTTGTTCCTTTTTGTATATTATCCTTTTGTGAAGAAGAAAATGCTTCAATAGTCGATAACCAGACTGGAATTTTCAAATAACGTTGTCTTTTAGTCTTCTCCCAATTTAACCACAGAGACTCTCGTATATAATATCTTCTAAAGTACCTTTGTGTTTTCGTTCCTTTATACCATAAAAAAGCATGCCACCCCAAAAACAGATCATGTTCTTCTAATGGCAACAATCTAGTATTTCTTAATGTTATCCATTCCTTTACCCACATCAATTTCGTAGCTTGACAGTACAACTCCCAATTAGGCAAGCCAAATCCTCCTCTTATTCTAGTGTCTTGCAAAAGTCTTAACTTTATTCTCGCTTTCTTACCTTGCCATATATATTTCAACACGATTTTATTTAAATCTTCAAAATAATCTTTTCCAAGCCTAATTGGAATTGTTTGAAACAAATATAAAATTCTGGGTAATATATTCATCTTGATTGTTGATATTCTCCCTATTAATGACAGTTGTAAATTTTCCCATTTTGCCAAATCTAGTGCTATCTGCTGCTTAAGTTTAATATAATTATTCTCTTTTAATGTACTGCATCTTGCTGTCAAATATATCCCCAAGTATTTGATCTTATTCGTGACCTGGATTTTCAATAGGTCTGCTAATTCTTCCTTTTGTCTTGATAACATGTTCTTTGTCAGAATCTTTGTCTTATCTTTATTTATTTTCAAGCCAGCCACCTTTCCATATGTCTCTATCTTTTCTATCAATTTTGATGCTGTGTCTAGTGGATCTTCTGAAATGAAAGCCAAGTCATCTGCGAATGCTTGCAATTTAAATTCTTCCTTTTTAATTTTCATCCCTTTCATATCCTTTTCTTCTCTAATATTTCTGTTTAACACTTCCAATGTTAGTTAACACAAACAACAAGGGTGACTGGGCATCCTTGTCTTGTTCCTTTTCTTATATCAATCGAGTCTATCAGTTCTCCCTCTATTATTACCTTTGCTGTTTGCTTATGATACATAGCTTCTATTGCTTGAATAATTTTTTTAGTAAAGCTCATCTGTTCCAGCAGTAACAACATGAATTGCCAGTTCACATTATCAAATGCCTTCTGTGCATCTAGAAATATCAAAGCCATTTGTTTTTCAGGATGAGCCTCATAGTATTCCAAAGTGTCCAAAATTACTCTCATATTGTCTTGAATTTGTCTCTTTGGCAGAAATCCATTTTGATAAGGATGAATAAAACTGTTTAAATATTTTTAAGTCTTTCTGCCAATATTGAAGCAAAAAATTTATAATCTGCATTTAGTAAAGAAATAGGTCTATAGTTCTTAATTTGTAATGGATTGGCCTCATCTTTTGGAATAAGTGTAATATAAGCTTCTAACCATGTTTTAGGTGTCCTCTTCTTTAACATAACTTCATTCATAACTTCTAGCAATGGAAGTTGCAATGATGCTTGTAATGTTTTGTAAAATTCTGTTGGACACCCATCTGGGCCTGGTGCCTTTCCATTATTTTGCTTCTTAAGTGCTTTACTTAACTCCATCATAGTTATATTGCTTTCTAACATTGTTTCAATCTCTTTAGGTATCTGGGGTAGATCAGCATTCTGTAAGTACTGTTTAACTCTTTCCTCACCAATGTTCTCTTGTGTATATAATTTCTCATAATAGTCTCGTATGATTTCCTTCTTCTCTTTGCTACCATAGCAAACTTGGCCCTGTTCATTTTTAATTGCAATATTTTCCTTGATTCTTTCTCTTTTCTCAATTTATATGCTAAACCTGGTTTATTTGCATCTTCAAAATAGTTCTGTTTAGCATCTCTAATTTTTTGTGCTAACGTTTCTTTTTCTATTAGACCCATTTTATGTTTGGTTATATCCATTTTTAGCTTGATGTCCTTTTTCTGTGACATTTTCTGTAACTCTTTTTCAAGTCCTTTATACTCATCCTCTAATGCCTTAGAGGCTAATCTTTTCATAGTATTTCTTTTCCTTGTATAGTCTATTATCAAGCCTCTGGCATATGCCTTCGTTGTATCCCATACATTCTGAATTGATGTATCTTCTTTTTTGTTTTCTCTAAAGAAAAAAGCCAGTTCTTTCTTCATCCACTGTGTAAAGTCTTTTTCCTTTAGGATAGTATTATTTAACGTCCATCTAGATCTTCTTCTTTGTCCTTTCCATTTAATTGTCATTGGATTATGATCTGCCCAAGTACTTGTTTCAATGTTTATTTCTTGAATATTGGTTAACAATTCTGTAGACATCCATGTCATATCTATTGTGGATTGTAATAAATGTCTATTTGAATAGAAAGTGTATTGTTTAGTTTTAGCATTTCTTTCTCTCCATGTGTCTTTTAAATTCACCATTTTAAAAAAGGATTTAGGGAGGATCTTTCTGCTTTGCTTTGTTGTTTTCTGTGCTATATAATCCAGTTTATTGTCTACAATTCTGTTAAAATCTCCCATCAAAAATATATTAGCATACTCCAGTTCAATTATTTTCATGTGTAATTTTTTATAAAATTCTTCTTGATTGTCATTTGGGGCATAAATTGCAATCAGGAGTGTTTTTATATTATTATCTATTATTTCCACCATTAGTATTCTTCCGTCATCATCAGTATATATCAATTTCGTTGGGATTGATATATCTTTAATATATTGGACCATTCCTCTTTTGTGTCAAAGAAGTAAATATTTTCCCTAATTTTGGCTGTCTCAGCAATTGTTCATGTTGCTTTTTAATGTGTACTTCTTGTAGACAAATGATATCAAATTTTAATTTCTCTAATTTATGAAAAATTTTCCTTCTTTTAACAGCTAAATTAAGTCCATTTATGTTGATTGTAATTAATTTTTTTTCTTCCATGGTTATATTTTATAATTAGGTTTGGCAGCTCTCTTGGATCTTGGTTCACGTTGTTCTTCGGCTTCTTCCTTTCCACCTACTGCACCTTCCTCTTTTTCAGTCGTCATTTGGTAGTCCTCTTGGAATTCAATTAGTGAAATTTCTTTTTCTGCCTCTTTCTCCTCTTTAAAAAATTCTGCGTAAAATAATTCAGCTTTCTCAATTGAGCCAATTCTATATCTCTTTTCTTGCCATGTGAACATTAAACTTTATGGAATTAGTCATCTATAATTCAACTCTTTTTTAAATAGCAATTTGGTCAAGAATCGATATTCTCTTCTCATCTCTCTCACTCTTCTTGGTATTTATTTCAGAACCACAATCTCTTTTTCTTTGTATTTCAATGTTTTCTCTCTTGCCACTTGCAATATTTGCGTTTTAATGGCTTTCTTTGTAAATCTGTTATGAACTTCTCTTGGTAAACTATTTCTCATTGCATATCTTGTAAAGACTCGATAAACCTCGTCTATTCCATCCATCATCTTCTCTCGAGTTGTTTCCACAGCTTCAGCCAATATTTCTATCATTATCTCAGCTAGGTTTTCTCCTTTTTCTTCCTCTGTGTTTTGAAATCTGAGATAGAATTCTGATCTATCCATCTCCCATCTCAGCATATCACTTTTATCTTGTTCAACCACAGTTAATCTGTTATCAATGTCTCCAATCTTCTTATTTCTTTGTTTACTTTCTTCTTCAATTTCTTGGAGCCTCTCATCATACTTCATCATCATTTGTTGGATGCTGTCCACTTTTTCATCGGTTTTCCCTGTTCTTTGTTCAATGTTCTCTATTCTCTTTTCAATATTTTCTGATCTTGTTTGAATATTTTGAATTCCTTGCATAATCATCTGCAGGGTCACTTTTTCTTGTTCTTTTTCTTGCTTTAACATTGTCTGTATTGAGCATTGTCCTCCAGATGGTGGAGAGGAGGAAGCAGAAGCTGAAGAACCAGGAGTTGTTAACTTCCTACTCATTTTGAGAAATTCAAGATCTTTCAAATTCTTCTAGACCTTAATCCAGTTGTGAAATAACCAATTACAATTCCAAGTAAAAATAGTGGAAAAAAAGAAAAGACCAATTGGTAATAATAATTAAAAAGAAAAAAAGAAAAAAATTCATGCTCTTGTATACCTTAATCCAATCGATTAATTAGATAACAATAAAAATTCAAAAGTAAAGAAAAAGAGCATAAGCACACCATAAACAGACACGGAAAAAAAAAATTATAAAATCCCAAAAAAAGGCAAAGAGGTGAGAAAAAAGACTAAAAAAAAAAGGAAAAGGAAAAGATTCTTCAGGTTCTTCAACACCTTAATTCAGTTAAGAGATCTCAAATATAAAAAGATACACAAAAGGAAACCATAAAGAAACCAATATGAAAGGTAAACAAGTTCCAGAAATCCAAAAATCTAAATAGCTATTACGAAAAAAAAAAGAAATAAACTGATGAGGGGGGGTAGCACAGCTTAAAAAAAAACACACACACACACTGCACTTTGTTTAATTATCCAAGGCTCTTATGATAGCTCTCTTCTCCAAAGGCTTATCATCTTTTCTTTTCCTAAGTTTCAACACCAGACTCCAGTTGCTAATAGAAACTCAGAAGAACACCTGCAATAATACTCTCCAATGCTCTTCCCTCTATCTTATCAACCAGGCAATGTCCTTGAAACAAAGTCTCAGTTCTTTCTCAGCTTTGTCTGGTAAAAAAAAACCAGCATACTTCCAAGCTTCTCCAAAGTTTCTTTAGCTTTCACTTTCCCCCTCTCCTTTTCCAAGCAAAATATAATAATTAATTAAAAAAGAAAAAAGGTATTTAAAAAATAACTATAAGGGAATCTCTGGCTTAAAATATAAAATCAAAAAGGAGAAAAAAATAAATAACAAAAAAAAACAGTCGTTTCAAAATATAAGATCATTTATAAAAAAAATCCAGCAATGAAAAAAAAAAAAATACGACTTTGACATTCTTGTTTAAAATCGCCGCTTAATCACTTCTGTCAAAACTTTTACAGATTCTTTCTTTCCTTTAGGGTGCCCTTTCAAATCTTAAGAAATAAAAAAAGTTCTCACCAAACTGGCACACTCTCTTTCTGTTCTCTTCCGTTTTGGAGCTGTCCCAACTCCAGCAGCTTTAATGGCTGCCTCTTTGCCGCTGGCAAAAAAAGCTTCTGGATCTACCAGGGACTCTGCGGTATCCCTGGGATCGTCAGGATGCACTCTATACATTCGCCGTCTCTTTGGGACAGTTTAGATCCGATTGGACCGTCCAGGAGCAAAGATATCGGCAGTAATCTCAGACCTCCAAGATCGCATGCCGTATCATCGTGACACCAGCTCCGCCCTCCCAGAATATGTTTGTTTCAGCACCACTTCATATTTTACATTATGGTGTGCACAGAGGTGGTATTCAGAAGGTTCTGACCAGTTCTGGAGAAAATTTTGAGTAGTTTGGAGAACCGGCAAATGCCACCTCTAACTGGAGATTTTACAACATTCTTCCCTTGCCACATCCACCAAGCCACGCCCACAGAAATGGTAGTAAAAAAATCTGAATCCCACCACTGGGTGTAAAATACAGTCACTTCTGGTCAACTGGGCAGCTGTATAAATTTGATAAATAAATTATGTACCAGTATAATGAAAACTAGGAATATAAATTCCCATATCTAGAAATATAAAATATGCTGAATATTGAAAGGGTAGAATTATAATAGGATATAATGCATTGTTTGCCTTTATTTTTATAGGTCTCACTAGGCGGTGTTGATCTGACAGTGCGGGTTCTCACAACAGGTTACTGGCCCACTCAGTCAGCCACACCAAAGTGCAACATTCCCCCAGCCCCCAGGCATGCTTTTGAAATATTTAGAAGGTAAGAAATTCTTTTTTGGGGGGGTGGGGGGGGCTTGGAATTTGTTTATTTTAAAACATAGTCAACGCCCAGATTTTTGTGAGCATTTATGTGCTAAATTATTCTGCATTCCCACTAGGTATTTCAAAAATAGTATTCTACTGTTGCAAGATTTTTTTGAGAAAAAGGAATGTAAACATTGAAGGCTTAGAAACATTTTTTGGATTGCATGGAGTTGTTTTAATAAGTTTTTATTTATTAGATTTGTGTACTGAATTACATATGTGGACTCTGGTTGGTTCACAGTTCTAAGATTATAATTAGTATGAAATATTTAAGTTAACATAACATTTGAACGATAGTTTCTGAATGAAATTTTCAAAATAGATGATTTGTAATATATTAAATATTGTTAATAAAATATTCAAAAAAAACTTTTTGTTGGAAATTTGCAATACAGTTATGCAACTATCAATTGATTTTCTTGAATTTTGTAGATTTTATTTAGCTAAACATAGTGGACGGCAGCTAACACTCCAACATCACATGGGTTCGGCAGATCTTAATGCCACCTTCTATGGCCCTGTAAAAAAAGTAAGTGCCTTTGCTTATAAATAATGTGGTCTGAGTCATCTTTTAATGACAAATTACTGTATTTGTATTTTCCAAAAAAGGTTTCATTTGGCATTCAGTTATCTTTCAGAATAGCCACTTTCCAAACTTTACATGTGCTTTAATCAAAAAATGCATTCAAATGTGATTCTGAAATAATTGACATAAACATGAATATATTCATTTGAGTAATAAAATGCATATATTAAAGAAATATATTTTAAATGTATTTTTAATATGTATATTGGGTAAATTGGAAAAAATGCAGAACTTGTAAAGAAATTAAGCCTTTAATTTTGTGCCGCTGATCACCATTGTTAATCTTATGCAACACAAAATTGTATTTGGGAGATTTACTATATGAAGTAGTCTTGTGAATGTACGGATGAACTTACAGTGTGATATAACAAAGACATCTAGTTTTTTTGCCAAAAAAATTGTCAGAGAATCAGAACCACATAAACTTCAAATTTCTTTCTGGTAGATATAGACATCAATTAAGGCCCTGTCCCACTGGCTGACAGATGCAAAACATATGCATAAAGGACACAGCGGATGAGCAAAATTTCAAGGGTGGCTCCATCCGTTGTCATCTGCTCCAAAAAGTGGTGAAAATTTCCATAAACAGCGGAAAAGAACGGACGTGGGTAGTATGTAGCGGGGATGTTAAACGGATGTTCATAGGAAGCCTAGTGGATGTATATCGGATGCAAACCGTTCACTGCGCATCCTTTCTATTTCCGTGCTACTAACGCTGTATAGATGTTCCGTGTACCTTTTGTTTCCTCCCTCTTTCCGTTTTCAGCTGCAGCGGATGTGAGTTGCAAGGATGCCTAGAGGATGCAGAGAGGATACAGCAGACATTTAACGGATGATAAACTGACAGAACGTTTTTTGCTCAGATGTCGTGGACTTACATCGTACACGGCGGAAAGTTCATCCGTTCACAAAGTTTTGTGCAGCTCAAAACTTCTTGCGCGGATGAAATCGCAGTGGACGGATGCTTGACGGATAGAGCGGATGAAACACGTATGCAATGAGTACACAATGGATGCATCGCATTTTCCAACGGATAGCAAGCTTTTTTTAACGTTTTACATCCTCTTTGCATCCGTTGGTGCAGTGGGACATGGGCTTTAACAACTGCCCCATTTGGCAGCAACTGTTTAAAATTATAATGGCATTGAAAAAATAACTTTACAATTGGTCCGCACACTAATAAGTGCCACAGCATCTCTGAAGCCACATGATCACAATTTGTGAGCTTCACAGCCAGTTTTCAACAAGCAGAGTTAGTGAAATCACAAGTTGTGGTCAGGTGATGTCTCATTTAACTACACATGGTGATTTGCATAACAATCAAGTGGGAAGTCATATAGTAGGTTCATTATGGTCCTGTGATAGATATCTTGCTTAACAACAGTGCTTAGTGATGGAGTTGCTGGCCACATTTGTAGTTATTAAGCAAGGACTACCTGCTGTGTTCTCCATCACAGTGTCTTTATGGGGATAGCAGCCTTCCCAAAGCTAAATCTGTTCAGATGTATTGTATGTCCAGATGTACTGTGTTACAGTTGCCAGCTATTTTCAAAGAGATGCTGGTAATTCTAATATTGCTGGAAGGTGCCACATGGAATTATTCTGTTCATAGTTTTTAATGCAGCCATTATAATTACTATGTTATGTTTTGTTTCTTGGCGCAGGATAGTCTGTCAGTGGCCAGGGATAGCACGTTTGTTGTTTGTTTGTTGGCTTACTTTGGGTGCCTATGGCCATTAGGTTTTATAGTGGTTTCATAGTCTCAGATACATAATTTCTTCCAGGCTTGGCATGCCCTCTTGTTTGACTTTATTTTAAAATAATTTTGCTGACAATAATAATCATTGTAAAATAATCATTGCTTACAAAATAACAGAATAACAGAGTTGGAATGGACATTGGAAATCTTTTAGTCCAATCCTTTGCTCAAGCAGGAAACCTTATCCCATTTCAGACAAATTATTCTCCAATCTCTTCTTAAAGAACATCCACAACATCATAATTTTCATAGTGTGATTTTACAGCATTCTCGGCATGCTTTCCATAAAAAGCATTGTAGAGGTGTAATTGTATATTTCTGTAAACAGCTGTAAATTGTATATTTTTAGTTTCCTTCAGGGTAACAAGGCACAGCTTGACAGTATGATCTGTTGGGAACTTAATCAATAGTAGCACTGTGATATACATATGGTTTATTTGTGGCTTCTGATGGTTTGTTTCTGCTGTTTTCCCAAAACCATCCAGAGACATTCAAGACATCATTAGCTAAGACAAAAAAAAAAAATTGTTTTGCTATGCTTGTTCCACAGATTACATTCTTTCTCAACGAACTATGGTTTGGCTTAATATACAGATACTTTGCATTTCATGCTTTCAGTTGTTTGAAAGGTTTTTTAAAAGATATACTGGTAACTTTGATTTTCCAATAGCTTGTTAAAAAATAGGCCAACCATTAAATGCAAAATAATTTCAATCCTGTGACAAGAAAACAAAGGTAAATACCTTTAAATGAAAAGTATGTAACAACTTAAGGCTTTTTAGTAAGTACACTAAATACTAAGTAAATGAAAATATTCCTAGAATGACTTTTGATTTTTTTTATAATTAAAACAGGAAGATGGTTCAGAGGTTGGTGTAGGAGGTGCCCAAGTAACTGGCTCTAATACAAGGAAGCACATATTGCAAGTCTCCACTTTCCAGATGACAATACTCATGCTTTTTAACAACAGAGAAAAATACACTTTTGAGGTATGAGCTAAGTCTTTGTTAGCTGTACACATTATCTCTTGAATATGATTTTCATAAATCATGGGAAAATGGAATCATTCATATCTTTGACCAACTCAACTGCATAGAAAATTCCTATTGACCAACTGCATAGAAAATTCCTATATGCGATATACAATTCTAATACCTAGAATACTAATTAATCTTATTAACCATTTTGTTAATTAAATCTGAGAATGCCATATTTGTTATGCTTTACATTTTTTGTTTAATATCTTGAAATTTATATCACACCATTGTAAATGAAATTGATATGCTGCAATTTCTCCCTTCCATTATTTTTATTTATTTATTTAGAGTATTTAGTGATACTATTACCATTTTCATGCTGAGTATTTTTTCTATAATGTGCTTTTTTGCTGTGTAATGAGCTGTAAAATGCAGGTGATATAGGTATAACAGATTATTGCATTCAAATGTCACCATACATGGCATTGAAATTCAGTAGGAAGTTTACTTAAAAGTGAATATTTAGTGTATTGGCAATTTAGTTAAAACATTTTTTTAAAAAATATATTTTAAATCAAAGTTGATTGTGTTGTATAAATATTTAATATTGTTTTCATCTGGTATTTAAAATATTTTGTGAAAAATCTTGCTAAGAATAATCCTAATTATTAGGCAAGTGAAAACAACTTTCACTGAATTTAGAAATTTGGAACTTGAAATTCAGAATTGTGTTTTTGAATGCACTTTCATATTTTTGTTTAAAACATCTGTTATTTTGAGAAACAATTGATATCGTGGGTTATTTTTAGTGGCCTGTTTTCTGAAGTGATAAAAGGCAAAAGAGTGAGGAAGAATTACTGTTATTATCTATGTTAAAATATACCATGCCCTTGTACAGAATGGATAACCTATAGTCTGTATACAACTCCCCAAATATCTTAATTGGTCACCCCATATCTAAAGTACATACCACATAAATTCAACCACTAAGTGACCAGTTTTGAGTGGGTTATTTTTTTCCAATAACAATGGGAATTAACCCTCTTAAGGGAAAACCATTTCAGATTTCACTCTTCACACCAGCTACTCTCATTCCCAGTTCGAAGACCCTTAAAAATGCATTATGGAGATTGAAGTCTCCATAATGCTCTTTTGGTGACATCACAACAGAAATTCTTTTTTGTGACCTCTGTTTGATCAGGAGATTGAACGATAGTATCCCAAGAGCTCTTTTTAAAAAATTGCCTTTCTGTGTACGAAATCTTTATTCAATTTGATATAGGAGATTCAACAAGAGACAGATATTCCTGAAAGAGAGTTAGTACGAGCGCTGCAGTCCCTCGCATGTGGAAAACCTACACAACGGGTTCTTACAAAGGAGCCCAAATCAAAAGAAATAGAAAATGGACATATATTTACAGTGAATGATCAATTCACATCCAAACTGCACAGAGTCAAGATTCAAACAGGTATGTTCGCTTTCACTTAGCTGTCAATTTTACTGTTTGATTCCTGATTGCCCACTCTCAAACTCTTCAACACAGGTCTCTTCTCTGGCTTCTGCTCTAATGATTTCAAATATTTCACTGTCCTGACCAAAAAAAAGGAAAGGGGAGGGGGCAATTCTTAGTTTATTTTCCATTATAACACCATTCTTCTTTCTAGAATTGATAGTCTCTCTTCGACATTCCACTGAAATTGTGAAATCTAAAAGGTTTTCATTCTCATATTTCTGGATCCAGTCCCGAAATATTTTAATTCACTTTGTTATTTATCAGTTAGATCTCTGTGATTCTACAGCAGCTAATTCTCTGTCTAATCATTCTTTCAAATTCCTCTTTTTCTGGCTGAGGGTTTCTTCCAAGGCTCATCCTTTTGTCTATATTGGTCTGTTAATATATTACCCTGGGAGATTTAAACAAAACGTCTCTCATTAAAGTATTCTTTCATAAAAAGCATCAGTCCTCTTTTAAAGGAAGAACAAAGAACTCTTCCAGACAGAGGTACCTTCCCGACAGAGGTGGTATTCAGCAGGTTCTGACCAGTTCTGGAGGACCAGTAGAGGAAATTTTGAGTAGTTCGGAGAACCGGCAAGTACCACCTCTGATTGGAGATTTTACAATGTCCTTTCCCTGCCATACCTACCAAGCCACGCCGCAGATCCGGGAGTAAAAATTTTTGAATCTCACCACTGCTTTCATATATTGCCAAAAGACAATTTCCAAAATTTTCTGTGTGCATAATCAATTAAAGATGCTGGGAATTTTATCTGGGAAGAGCATAAGAACCTCACCTTGATTAAGGAATGAAAATCAAACAGATTTCATAATTACACTATTGGATCACTTTGACTTGTCGTATTTTCAAATTGTTGATGTTTATTATTTTTAATTTATTTTATTTTAATTGTGTGGGTCTATTCTATTCTTTCAGTTGCTGCCAAACAAGGAGAGTCAGACCCCGAAAGAAAAGAAACAAGGCAAAAAGTAGATGATGACAGAAAGCATGAGATAGAGGCTGCTATAGTGCGGATAATGAAATCTAGAAAGAAGATGCAACATAATGTGCTAGTAGCAGAGGTAATTTAATTAATCACTGAAACATTGAAATTAAAGTTAAGTTTTAACTTTAAGTTAAAAGTTTCTAAACAATTTTAAATTAAAGTTTCACAGGTAAAAGATTCATGAAAAGTCTCCCAATTAAAGTGAGTTAAAGCAGTTCTTTAAAAGTACTCATGGAGTTAGGCACATATTCCTGAGGAAGGATTTCTGTAGGATTGGTGATACTCTTAATTCTAGCCCCAGCTTATAATCTTAATACTAACCATAAAAGTAATTTGTACTACCAAAGCTAGTGTTGCTTATTTTTAAAAACTTACACATTGACACCTTTTTTTCTGTAAGTAAATAATTTAGATCCAGGTCACTTTAGTCTCAAAACCAGTTCATGAGTTGGTCATGAAAACACTAGCTTCTTTATGGTGTATTATAGTGGGTAATAATCTCATGTAATATAGCATGTATACATGTAAGCAAACTTTATTTTCCTAAACAAAGTTACAGCTGACACGGAGAGGAAAAAAGTGTGTGTGTGTGTACATACATACATATATATATATATATATATATATATATATATATATATA
>BLBF01000040.1:37601096-37654817 GCA_015471245.1 Laticauda colubrina
GTACCTCTTATGTAGGGCAAGACAGCTGTTCCATAGGTCTGTTGGTCTTCTAGGTCTCTGTTATGTCTTGGTGTGTTTTTGTGGATCAAATTGGTGATTTTGTTTTTTTGGAAGCCATTGGCTGTCAATACTTCAGTCAGGGTGCATAGTTCAAGACATAACATATGTACAGCATATATATATATAGTCCATCTCTGATTACCTTCCAAACCCAGTGCTTGCACCTGCTTAGATACAGTCCTAGCTCCAGCTACCATATATTTGCTTATAGTTAGCGATGTTTACTATAGGATCCCCAAAATACAGAATTAGTTTTTCAGTTTATGAAATTTGTGAAAGCATCAATAATTGAAAAAGCATCCTACATGTTTTGTTTTTTACACAGTCATATCCAGGCCTGCTTACTTGCTAGTATTAAAATACTTTACCTTCTGTTCCAGGTAACTCAACAACTGAAGGCACGATTCCTCCCAAGTCCAGTTGTTATTAAAAAGCGTATTGAAGGACTTATTGAGCGAGAATATTTGGCACGAACACCTGAGGACCGCAAAGTAT
This sequence comes from Laticauda colubrina, assembly GCA_015471245.1. NCBI lineage: Eukaryota > Metazoa > Chordata > Lepidosauria > Squamata > Elapidae > Laticauda > Laticauda colubrina. The sequence goes on from BLBF01000040.1 coordinate 37,601,652, forward strand.
ACACTTACGTAGCATAAAACGTGTCCCACAACTATGATTTATTCTTGGACTATATTCTTCGCATGAACTGAGAAGTTCTTTTAAAAATCATTAAATATTAAGACGACCATATCTTCTATTAAATTACAATACATGTTCTAGACCAGTCAGATCAAGCCTTTACTCCTTCAGAAAGTTTTTCAACATCAAAATGATTGAGCTTCAAGCTTCTCAGCATTTATCCCTGTAGAGATCATCCTTACAGTTTCCTCGGGAAAATGTGAATGTGCTGCGTTTTTGTTTTCAATACTGTATGAAAACAGGAAAAAAAAATAAAAACAAATTTAGAAAATACAGCTCATTAAAAAAAATAAAATTGTTGAAATTTCATTTCCCCGAATCTTCAGTGTTGATGTAAATGTGTTTTCTGTAGTGTTGCTTAGCACTTTGTGCATTGTGTACGTTGGGTTACAAGAAAAACACACGATGGTAAGATTGAATTTCAAAAGTAATGCTCTGTTTTGGACATATATTTAAAGAACCGTGTTTAATTTACTATTTGGTCAATTTATAAAAGCCTGGTGATTATGGCTTGGTTTTTCTTTCCACCTACACTCATTCATATTCCAGTTAATATGAGGAAGAACCTTTTTTTCGGCACAATTATGGGCTGTAATATTTGGCCTTCCCTTTTGTCATTTGAGATCTTCTAAATTAAGTTGCATACTAATTAGGTTTGTTCTGATTCCTTTATAGGAGAAATGGGAAAACGTTAGTCTGTATAAACTGTATCATACTTTTTGCTGTTGTATTCACTGCTCATAGTGGATTGTACAGGGCAATGTTTTTATTTCACTCAATGTAGACAAAACAAATTTAAAATAAATGGATTTAGTGTACACAGAGCACTAATTCAAATGTATTAGAGCACAGGGATGGCAATTTATTAAACCAAATACTGCACCTTGGAGAAGCACATTAATGAGGTAGAAGGGGATTTTATGCCTTTTTCATTTCTCACTTTTCAGGAAATTCAAATGAAGCCACTGTGCACTTTTACTGTTTTAAAATGCAATCTTAAAATGCAATAAATATTGTTACTTTGATCTTATATTAAATCTTCAGTTCTTGCAACAAGTACTTTCTCCTTCTCAAGGTGGGTAAGGATGAAGTTTTGACTACTACTAAAGCTTTTAAGATTTGATTTTGAAAAAATTGCAATAGCATTTCACTGTGTAATTTGATACCAAATGAAATTTTATGCAGCTTCTATACTGTATTACCTAGTTTTACAACAAAAGATTCTATCTTTTTTGTGCACAAATCATGAACTGCTGCTGATCAATTTAATTTTAGCTTAAGTTCATAAATAGTATTTGGATATAACAGAGTAACTAACATTTTTTTAAAAAAATAAATGTATAGCATATACAGGAAAGAGAACTAGTTGAATTCTGTTTCAACCTGCAAAGTTGAAGTTATCATTGAGCTTTTCATGTGTTATTGCTGTACTTTATTTGTACATTTGTATAACAGATACTTCCCCTCCCCAATGAATATTTACAGCCTGCTTAAGCAGATAAAAAGTGGTAAGCCTGGTTCTGCATTGCAGGGCTGCTATTAGTAATGAATGTTTTCCCCTGACTATGTGAAATATTTCTGTTTTCCTTTTTTCTTTTCTTTTTTTCTGCTATGGAGATCATTTTGAGCTATTGTCTGAAATATTAAAAACTGTAACAGAAATATAGGCAATATTCTTGCAGTTGGGTTTGGTAATGTTAATAATGTTAATAAGACCACTTAATGTGTACTTAATTGGGTTTTTTTTGATATTGTGTGATTGTTTTTATTCAGAAGATTATTATTTTTAAAATATTTTAAAATATATGCGTAGGTAATTCTTGGTTAATGACCATTCAGTGACAGTTTGAAATTATGATGGCACTGAACAAGAAGACTTACAGCCAACCTCAAAGTGGTGGCCAATACTGCATTCTCATTGTTACATGAGGAACAACAGTACTTTATATAACAAATAGAGATTTTTTCCCTTGGTTACAGAGTTCATATACAGAGAATGATGATTAAATAAAGATGCAAACTCTCTGAAGACATATGGTACCTATAGTACTGTGCAAAAGTTTTAGGGAATTGTGCAAAAATGCTATAAATTAAGAATGCTTTCAGAAATAGAAGTGTTAATAATTTGTTGTTATCAATTAATGAAAAGTAAATGAACAGAGAAATCAAATCAATATTTGGTGTGACCACCCCTTGAATCGAAACAGCATCAGTTGTTCTAGGTATTCCATGGAGATCACTTCTGGCCAGACTTCTCCAGACAGCAGTTGAGTATACCTGGGTTCCATTGGTTTCCACCAGTTCTATTCTGATGGCACTACTGGACATCTTCCAGTGTTGAAAAGAAGTATGATGTGTCTTTCATCTGTTGCATTAAGTTTCCTCGGCCAACCACTGTGTCTACGGTCCACAAAAATATTTTTGTGCTTCAAAAGAACAGACATCTTGAAACCTAGTGTGCTTTGAAATCTTTGCCTGAGAGAGACCTTGTTAGTGCAGGATATAACTACCTTTTGTCTTGTTCTTATGTGTAGAATTGCCATGGTTTATGACTGGTTACAATGACAGGAAACTTTCACAATCTCACCTTAGTAGCAGAGTTTGGTTGTTTATCACCCAGTGTTAAGTCCTTTATTCCTATGCCTGTTTTTGAGTTGCCATAAGCAGGAGGGGTAAAACCCCTGAAGGAGCAGCATGGCAATTAAAAACAGAAGTACTTTCTACGCTTATCTTACAAATTTTGTAGCCTAGGCTACCGGATATGCCCGTGAAAATCCTTCATTGGAGAATGTGATGATACCCAACACGTGAACGTGCTTCATTGGAGAATCTGATTTATGAGACACCATGGGGGAGTGGGGAAACAGGGTCACGGGTGACCATAAGTTACGTGTGGCAAAGTTGGCTTCATATGGCTCAATGCTGACATGTTGCTCATAACCTTTTGGATTCTTTTGAAACTTGGCTCGAGGCTCATGACTTAATGAAGGCAATCGCTGGACCCCTGACATTACACAGGTGTTTCTGTTAATGACTGTTTCAACCTATATGTGAAGCTGATGATCATTAGCATCTGCTTGGTATAATTGGTTAATCATACATCTGACTCTTATCCTACAAATATCCTGATTTTGTGCAAGTGTAAGAATTGATACTGTTTGAAGACAAAAGGGTAGTCACATCAAATATTGATTTGGATTTCTGTTTATTTACTTTCCATTTTGTTAATGGATAAAAATAAACTTAACACTTGTATTTCTGAAAGTGTTCTTAATTTATAACATTTTTGCCCAACTCCCTAACACTTTTGCACACAACATGTACATTTTAATACATGTATTAAAACTCCCATCATGACCTTTAACTGGGTGAAACAGTGCATCATAGAGCAGTTTTTAAACCAAGGTACCTCAAATAGGTTAACTTGCAGAATCTGGGAGCTGTGATTCTCTCAATTCCTATCAGCTTCCTCATTTATTTTGTGGAAAGCCTGCAAGAAAAATTTAGACAGAGAAAGGAAGTTTGTTTATGATTCCTGGCAGCTTTCCACAAAGAAACTCAATGGGGGAGCCACCAGGAAGTTGAAAGTTACTCTTGCTCTCCCCTCTTTCTCCTCCTCCTCCTCCTCCTCCTCCTCCTCCTCCTCCTCCTCCTCCTTTTTGCCCTCCTGTGGTCATTCTGTTTCTCTGTTTAATTAAAGAAATATCTTTGAAACAATGACCCAATAAGACCTGGTTTTTCTAGTAATTATCTAAAGGCTTTCACAATAAAATGAACTATATAAGGCAGTTTTAGAATCTTATATCCTGAATATCTAAATATAAAAATAAACAGTTCTAATTTGGTGGTTACATGGAGGCAACCGTGTGCTTTTTAGGCAACATTATGAAAATAGTTACCCATCCCCTTCTTCCTGAATGCATAAATCCATTTTTGCTTTCAGTTCAGGCCTGGGATTTCTAGTAGTTACCCCTCCTAATAGTAGCTAGATCTGATCCTGCCTATCTTCATAGCAGCCAGGTTTGCTAATGGAATCTATTGCAATATAGATCCTATTGCCACACAAGGTTAAAACTGATATAAATTGCTAATCATTTAAAAGTTATTGAATTAGACACTTCTAACACACAACTATGTTTGCTATCTATTGATAAAGCTAATGAGATTTTTAACCTAACAGTAGGCAGAGTTTCTCAGACTTTCTCGCTGCTTTAACTCTTCTCTCAACCTTAACCCTTCCAGCAACTTGATTAAATATAAGTGTTCTATTAACTTGGACACGCACAAATGTATTTTTATAAAACTGTTCTTCAGGGGAAAATTAAACCCAGTAATTTATAGATTCAATAAAATAATTTCTTACAATTTTTTAAATATACTGTAATATATTTTAATTTAATCTGCATTTTAATTGATTTTTTAAACAGCAGCTCTATACAAAAGTAAGTTTTAATGGATTATGTTTCTAAAGAAGGGGACATTGGTTTTGAAGATTTATTCTCTTAAGTGGCTCCATGTTTAAAAATTTATTTTGAAAGAAGTGCTTTGGCCCATATAGTTGTCAAAGCAACAAACTGTTACTCATTAAAAGAGATGGTGCTGGGATTTTTAGTTTATCCCCCAAACTTCTAAGCCTGAAAAAGTATTTTCCTACTTTTAACAAATTGATTCGGCAACTTAATATTCATCAATTTATTCAAACACTTGGGGAAAATGTTTTAACAAATAAAGGTGTGTTTGCACAAAATTTGTTTTCCCAACCATTCTTAAAGACCAAAAAATCTTATTCTCAAGTGTACCTTTTGCTAACTGATGTCATTAATATTTGTTGATACATTAATTCCCAGAATATTACACCACTATGGTCTCTTAATTATGAAATTCCAAGAATTTTACCTTCTGGAGAATAAATAATTAAAATTTTACAGCTGAAAATAAAGTATTTTTTCCATGGACAACAGGAACTATTATTTTTAACTTTGCTTTGTAAAGTACTCAACATATGATTATAAATGTAAGAAACAATTATTTGAGAAATAATTATACAATGTATATATTGTTTCTTAACAGATGATAACTGAAAATCCTTGCACTGGATCTACAGTAGGCATAGTGCTTTGTGAAGATGAAGGCTTCCCTCCATTAATAAAGGGAATCATCACTGACTCCAGAGGAAAACTGGAATGAAGGGTTTTGTTCTTGTTTTCATCCAAAACCATATAGACATGTCATATTGTAGGGAATCCTTTACTGAATAGTTCATCTGGAGAAGAATGAATCGACCAGGAGGACAAATTGAACTTTGACAAAGCAGAATAGGAAGAGTATGAATGCTTTTGAACTTTGATGTTGAAGACTGTTAAGAATACCTTGGACAGTTACAAAAACAAACTGAAAATTGATCAAATCAACCCAAAGTTCTCATTGGAGGCCCTATTGTTTATCCTATTTATTCAAAGACCAAGCTCTCCGGAGAAGGGTGTAATGCTATGAAAGATGGAAAGAGAAGAAGGGGATGCCCAGTTGCAAGGTGTATGGACTCAGTTATAGTAGCAATGAGTGCACCATTGGAAGACCTAAAAGACCTTGTTCGGGACAGATCATCAGAAAATCCATCCTTCCATGCAGGTGTTGACTACAATGTGATGATAAAAACTGGCAAAAATGTGCCTTTCACAATTTCCTCTCGTCTAGTATTTTGTCCATAAAACCAGGGAGATTCATTTCTAAAAGGCCAAACTGTGTTCCAATTGTTTTTAATCAATAGCACACGATAAAAGGAAATATAAGAGTATTCTACCTCAATGCTTCTCAACCAACAGTATGTATACTACTCTTAGTGTGCAAAAGTAATATAGGTGGAATGTGACCCTTCCTCCCCCAAGGATCTTGTAAGAAGACAAAGCAAATCAATTCTAGGGTCTTTCAAGAGTAAAAAACTGAATATTGAATTTTCTGTAATCTAAGACACTCTGAAAGTTTTGGATTCAAGAGGCAAAATAAAACACTATTTTGAACTACTTCATTTTTATTATTTGTTTTTGTGTATTGATGTTTGTATGAGAAAGATTATTTGTGTTTAAATAAACAATTGATCCAATAATAGCAATTAGTATTTCAGTCCTATATAGCTTTCCTTTTAAGCTGTAATCATAAAAGAGCATATTGTATGTTCTTAAAGCTGCCTATAACTGATAACAAAAATAATGTGAGAATATGCATGCTCTGGTTGAATGTAGAATATGCATTTATTCTGGTTGAATGTAGATTCACAATAAAGGCAGGATAAAATAAATAATAAATTGGTGTAATTTAGGATATGAAAGATTGAAACCACTAATTTAATTAACCCTGTATCCTGTCTCTCATAGCTAGCCACATGTAATATGCATGTAATATGAATCCAGCCAGTTTCATTAACTTAAAAGATGATTTAATAGGTCCAGAAATTGTAGGAATAAGATATAAAGTTACTTTTCATATGATGACATGTATCTTTACCATTCCAAATCTTTAGGAATTTTTTGCCCTTTAATTTCCACATAATTCATTATGATAAAGTAGTGTCATGCTACGTTAAATGTGCACTAAATATAAATAGTTTTACAACTTAGTATATACTAAAACTACTGAAAGCACAGACTTCATTCTTTCTGGAGAAATGTATATGTGCATGGTCGTTACTCAAAGCTTTGATAATATCAGTTGACTGCCATATCTGAAATACCAATTACTGTACAAATAGAACTTTCATGAAATATATTTCAAACACAGTGGTGAAAATTATACGGATAAAAAACTAAGTGAACAATCAAATGTGAGAAGACTGCAGTATATATGACAATAATGAAGCTCTTACAAACTCTTAGAAAGCTTAGTCTTCAAATGGATTGTTCTAAGGCAGGATACATAATCTGAGATCAAAAATGATATACATCCCCTAGAAGTTTTGGGTATGGTGTGAGACATCTCCTAAGTTCTTAGACTTAAATGAAATATGTTGGCCTATCCATTAATTGGATTACTTGCATACCATTCAAAAGCTACATGCAATCCTTGGTTTGGAACGATTAGACCAAGCTATTCAACTTGTAGAGGGGAAAGAGCCACACTGAGAAATTAAAAAAACATTCTGGATTGAAAGGAATATCTGGGTATCAACTGTCTGATGAGTGGCAAGGGGAGGTCTAGAAACACAGCAGTGGCAGCAGTGAATTTATTGACATTTTACAAAATGAGGGAGAATAGCTGAAGGCTGCTTGGGAGCTGCAGGTTGTACAGGCCTGATTTGGACTCTACTCATCATAGGGCTTCCATCTTCTGTTTTGCGATGCTGTGTGTTGTCCCCCATTGTCTCTGCCTCCTGCAATGAGCCAATCAAAGGTGTTGAATTGTCAGAACCTTTCATCTTTAGAAGTTCCTAAGATGGCAGGCATGACTTGACTCTCACCATCTTTAGTTTTCACTTTTCCCCTAGCTGAATTACCTTTTAGTGACTGCAGAAATCATTTTATTTAGACATTTTATCAGGGAGAGAGCCTATCGTTTCATGGAGGTCATATGCTTTTTTCTGAGAAAGAGGCGTAAATCAAACCGATTCATTTTCCCAATTAGTATTTCACTTTAAACTGAAAGTCAGACCAGAGAAAAGGGAACAGGAAAAGCTGTTTATCAAAGCCTGCTTGTTGTTTGAGAGTGGCTCATCAGAAGTGGTTTCACAGATAACAACACAGAGGGCTGTGTTAAACAGGGAACAAACCACAATCGAGTGGCGACCTTCAATCTGCTAAAACCACCAATCGAAACGCCTGGCTTCGCGTGGCAAGCGCATAGCAACTACCCTTTCCCAAGGCCTCCGGGCCTGTCCCAGCGCCTTCCTTGTCCAGCGCCAGGCCTTCCCCTTTGCCTCTCTCAGACGTCACCTTGACAAGCAGCTGCTGACCTCGCGGGAGGGAAAAAAAAGAAGAAGAAGAAGAAGAAGAAGAAGAAGAAGAAGAAGAAGAAGCGTCCACCGTGGACCAGCCCTGCGTGACGCGCAAAAGAGGCGGGCCCGCAGAGCGGAATAGGCACGCGAGGGCAGCGTCTCCCTTCACTTGTTGCCTGAGGCGTCGAGCCAGCCTCAAAAGATGCCCCGAGATGCTTTCTCCGTAGAGGCTGCGTGGAGTGGGCGAGGGGCTTCTGGCGAAGGTAGGACCCTGTTCGCTTGGGCGCCTGGTTCTTTGGTAGCCAATGCAGCACCATCAGCGCTGCTTTTTTTAAAAAAATAAAATAAAAATAAAAATAAATTCTCCCCGTCGCCGACCGGCGTGTAACACTGCCCTCCCTTCATTTGCAGCTGGGCAGAACCGGCCGAGGAGAAGAGGTGTCCGCGAGTGGCGTTAGCCTGGGAGCCGCTCGGTTCGTCCTTTGTTTTCCCAAGTTTTGCCCAGGCTTGTCGTTCGGGTCCTTTCGGCATCCCCAACAACTTGCAATAAGTTTTCACGGGAGAAAGACGATGTAAATCGACTTTCCTCCGATATGCGGCCTTCCCGACGTCTTGGATTACGAAATCCAAGTCTGCCGCATCTGATAGCTATTTTGGATTGGTGTGATAGGAGTTGGAGTCCAACGCTCTTGTGGAATACCAGCCTGAGGAAGAGTAACAAAGTAGTTGATAAGTTTTAAATGAATTTAAGAAGCAGTAAGGAGGGTGCTTTGGACTACAGTAGTCAGTCTTTCTCTTTGTAAAGCAATATTGTATGAGCAGATGAAAGGCTTGTCTAAACCATCATCCTCTCCTGGAAAAATCACTTACTTATGTACCTGTTTTCTTTTCGTCAGTTTATACACATTCCCTTTTTTCTCTTTTCCAATTTATAGATGTTGAAAATCAGTTTGCCTGAAAGAAAAAACAAATCATGGTTTGCATTTGAGATAATTTCAGTAATAATGTGACAGTTTATAGGCCATTTGACTGGCTTTTAATTTTAAAAGGAATAAAGGATGAGAAACATGGAAGTTTTATTGTACTAACCTTTTATAATTGCAAGCCAGCTTTTTTGCTGGAAAAAAACATGAAGGGGATACCATATGACTACAAGTAGTACTCAATTTACAACTGTTAACTGAAATTACAATGGCATTGAAAAAAGCGATATATGATTTTCACAATTATGACAATCATATGATCAAAATTCAGGCACTTGGCAACTGGCATGTATTTATGACAGTTCCACTGTCCTGGGGTCATGTGATCACCATTTGTAACCTTCCCAGCTGGCTTCTAACAAGCCAAGTCAATAGGGAAAGCTAGATTTGCTCAACAATTGCATGATTCACTTAACAACTAGAATAATTTGCTTAACTGAAAAAAGATCATAAATTAGGGTACAACTCACTCAACTGTCTTGCTTAGCAACAGAAATTTTGGGCTTAATTGTGGTCATAAATTGAGGATTATCTGTATTTTATCTAATGGTGTTTGAGAAATGCCATCCATTTAACTCTGATTCGGTTTGTTTCCATATTCACAATTTATTAGGAACAATTATGTGAATGAGTACCCGCAGAAATAAGGGGAAGTAAAGAGACAGTGAACTATTTAGTGAAAAACAATTAATTTGAAATGTAGTGCTTTAAGCTTGTGGTCAAAGAAATTCTTAAAAAATGTAAATTAGTCCCTGCCTCAAGTTAGAGAAACATAGACAAATGTATTGTTTAATGTAATTGTGTTCTTATAATCACGTTTAGCTGAAAGCATAATTCATTAAATACAGTGGGCTTTCAGAACAGATATCGAAGATTCTGCTTTTAAGATTCTGCTGTTTTACTGTGAATGATAGTCTACTTTCTGCCTATTAAATATCAGGTTTCTACTGACTCCTATTTCTAGGCATTTGATTGTCCAGTTGTATCAGGGAGTTGAATGGTTTCTTGCAATCAGTCCAAGCTACATTCAAGCTGAGTCTTCCTTCTCCTGCAGTTTTCCAAAATCATTTTTTCAGGAGTTGATTATTTGTTCCTCTGTTGTGAGGGCAATTTTCTTTCTGGTCAGGTGGAAAGGGCTTGTTTTCAGCAAGGTGCTGTTGAACTGTATCAGCTACACCAGGGGTGTCAAACCTGACGTATTGTGACTTTCCCTTCACTAAACCAAGCATGGGCGTGGCCAGCGTGTGAGGGGCATCCAGCCCGCAGGCCACAAATTTGACAGTCCTGAGCCATACACTATTTAGCAATTTCAAAATTGCTGGTAAGCAGATAATTGGTCAGTAATTACTTGTGCTACTCCTTTTGCTGGGTCCTTCACTGTCATGTAGGTTCTACCAGATGTTAACCAATCTTCAATTTCACCTCTTTGTAGTTTGTTAAACGGCTTGGCAACAAATGGATTAGACAAGTCAGATATTTCAACCAAACAGCCATGTAATTCGTGATCAATTCTTGATCTTTGCCTTTTTTTTTTCTACCATTCAGTTATTCAGTTATTACATATTATTTCATTTCACCTTTTTAAATTTTTATCCACCTCCTTTATCCAAGCTGCATTCTTGTTGTATTTCTTTGGGTTGTCCCATAATTGCACCCAGAACTGCATTGTTTCTTTGTTGTCAGGTGTTGACTGGTTCACTGGAGCTTCTCCATTGTGGTTAGCAGAAAAGTTTCTGATTCCACTGAATTTGGATATTCTGCCTATAGTGTACAATTCAAGATTCATTATGATTATCCTTTTAGCTAATAAAGCTACAGTTGACATGGCAGTACCTGGAAACAGCAGAATAGAAAAGAAAAAAAACGGAGAAAATCTTAAAATACAAAGACCTGCAAATAGAATTAGAATGATTTGCAAGAGGAAGCAAAATAGTACCAGTAATGAGAAGTGTCTTGGATACAATCAAAAAACATCTGGAATACCACTTTTACTCACCGGCATTGACAAAATCATCATCAGCCAACAGCAAAAGGCTTACTTGGAAGAACTTACAATCTGCAACAATATCTTTAACACCAACAAGATAAGAGCAACTACCTCTCCAAGGTCATTGGGAATGATTTGATAGGTGAATAAAAATGCCAAAGACAGTTTAAACATTTGGTTGATTGTGACAAACTATAATAATAATCAAAGAACATTAATAGCTCCTCATCAAACTGGGAATAACAATTTGATTTTTGCCACAAATTTGAGTCCTTTACTCTTGAATATTTTTATTAATGACTTAGATGAGTGAATGCTTATCAAATATCCATATGATGCAAAAATGAATGGGGAAATAGAAATAAAAATGTAAACAATATGGATGGGTTGTAATTTTGTACTGCTGTATAAATAGTTCTACTCTATTTTGCATTGATCATACAATCTCCAGACTGGGTATGATATTTTAAGAAAACAAATACAGAGAAGCATAGTGAAAATGATCTGGAGGCTAAATATTATGTAGAGAGATGGCAGTAATGGTTTTAACTTTTCGAAAAAAATGACTGTTTAAAGATCTAAAGGAAAATTATAAAGACAGATCAATGCCTATTCTTGCTCGCTCAGTTTCAGATCATATAAAAATGGTCTTAACATATGAGAAGGCAGAGGCCAGCTGAAAGTAAGAAAAAACTACTAAAAAGCAACTATGGCAATGGATCAAGAAGGTGTTTCCTATGACCTTCTTCAGTAGATATGCTCAAATTGAAACTAGATTAAGACTAATGAGATTACTGTCATCTTTTAATAATCATAGAGATAGATTCTTTCCAGGATCTACAACATTCATAGCTGTTAGAATAGGCCATTGTAAGATGATTGAGTACTTGGAGACAAAAGCATATGAAAACAGAATTGGGAATTGGATATTCTCTAGAAAAGGATTAGTGGGGACATGATAGCAGGATACCAGAGTATTGGGGGAGCTGCTGCAAAGAAAGAGGGTCAACTTATTTTCCAAAGCAAAACAAGAAACAATGTATGGAAACTAATCAAGGAGAAAAGCAACCTGGAATTAAGGAGAAACTTCCTAACAGTGAGAAGTGCAGGTGGGCTGCAGCTGGTTCACACCAGTTCTTGCGAACTGATAGTTAAGATTAGGCATAGTTAGGCATGGTTTTTCAAGCCATTTTCTGGGCCAAAAACCTGAAAAATGGCCCCAAAAATGGAATTGAAAATCATCTGAAAATGGCCCCCAAACAGGCCAAAATAATGGGCAGGGCAGGGCCAGACAGTGGTGGGAGTAGTCCCAACCATTACATACCTCTTCCTTTGAGGCGAGTGGCTGAAAGGCGGGGCTGGTTGTGAGTAATGATGTCACCTATCCAGTCACATGGCTAACTGGCCACGACTACCCAGCCAGAGAACCGGTTGCTAAAAAATTTGCAGCCCACCACTGGTGAGAACAATTAACCAGTGGAACAGCTTGTCTTCAGAAGTTATGGGTGCTTCATTACTGGATATTTTTAAGAAGAGATTGGACAGCTTCCTGTCCAATCTGAAATGGTACAAGGTCCCCTGGATTAGATTCTAGATTCTTCCAGGTCTATTTTGATTAATCGTGCCTAATTTTCTTTTTTCTTCATTATAGAGTTCTCGAGGGTCTTCAAATTATATTTTGAGTCCAGTTATTTGTGCCTCAACTACATTGTTTTGTGGCCTGTTTGGTGCTTTTCATGGCTTTCTGTGGTATCCTTAAAAGTCGTCTGCAATAACAATGTTCAAATGTATTGATATTTGTTCTGTCCTGCTTTTGTAAGTCCAACGTGGTGTGTGTGTGTGTGTGTAGTCTCACAAGAAAAACGACAATCTGAACAATTCTGATCTTTGCAGGTATAGCGAATTTTGTATTTTGAATATTTTTCCAAGACCTTCATTATTACTTTACAAATCTGTTATCAGATAGTAGTTTTTAACTACTAGATTACGTACAGTTAATGGTTGGTTAATCCTAAAAGCTATCTCCCAATTTAATATATTCATTATCAATTCTGAGACGAGTTGCAATACCTGTTATTATTTAATCTTGATATATAATTGTAGTCTCATTCTTTTTACTATGCTCCTTGATTTTCATTATTATACATTGTAGATAATTTGCATTTTAGCTATCAACTATTTCTTGCTCTGAATTTGTATTTCTGAAGTAAGTAAGATATTGAATTTAAAGTTCTGTGGCAGAAATAACACTTTGAAAGCAAAACTATAGAGATTATGCCCTTCTTTAAAAAGTCTTTGGGAAAACTATTCCTGATTTTTTTCACAGTTTCCTGGTTGACTTTAAAATACAAATGCTGTATGTTGGTACAGCTGTGATTTTAACAATTCCCTGACTGCTCATCATATTTTAGTAGAATTGGTACTTTGCATATCTTTTCTTAGATTGATATTCATATTGACTGCTGAAGATATTACAAGATTTGAACTAAGATGAATTTTAATGAAACATTTAATTCTAATTTGAAATGCCAAGTTTTCAAAATATCCAATTAAGCTATTTTGCATAAACTACTAGATTGCAGCAATGTTTCTGCAATTGAATAAAAGGAAAGAGAACATTCCAACGGTTTCAGTTTTTGCACAAATAAGATAATAAAGAAGAGCATGAACAAAAGACTGAATTTAAATAGTGCTGCTCAAATATTTCTTTTTAAAATATTTTAAAATCTGATTTAGGAAAAAGTACCCCTTTTGGTGTCTCGTATTTCACTTCTTAGAGTATTGTCTGTTAGTATGCAAGTACTGCAGTTCTTTAAACAATATGTTTTTTGAAGCAACAAAGAAATTTGATGGCAAAGACAACAGGTATAAATAATGTAAGAAATTGAAGTAATTTATACTGTTTTATGTATATACTTTCCTCTAAATAGAATTGAATAGTGAAAAACACACAAAGGATATTTAAAGCTTTTAAGAACTCCCTGGCAATATAAATTGTGGCAAGTGAAAAAAATACTGAAAGTCACATTAGCTTCTCCCCACTTGGGGTATTCTCTTTAAAAACCAGTAGACTACGATTTTTATCATTCCCTGGGAGTTGGGGGGGTATATGAAGCATTAGAAAAAATAAATTTGGAAATAACATTAATGAACCTGATTAATTGCTAGTAAAATAAAGGAAAATCCATGCAATATACATTCATGGGGAAATTATAGTTTTCAGTTAGATGGAGCATTAGCATACACCCACATGAGAAAGCTGTTCAGGAAAACAGAGCAGGTGATAATTAAGGGTAATAGAATAATTGTTATATAGCATGATTTTTTTCCAGCCCACAAATTTTGATTTTAAAGCTCTCCAGACTTGTCTGGAAAATACATGGTAAAATATATGTTATCAAATCAGAATTATGAGCAAGACAGCCCTTAGTATGTCCTTTACAGTTTAGAAAGCGGATTTGCTATAGTAAGGTAATGTATTTGCTTCTAAAAAGTTTCGATCTGTGCTCCTGATGATTCTTGTTTTAGTAAGACAAAATACAGCATGTAAAATTACAATTTAAATTTTGAGAATAGATAATATTGATGTATATCGCCTTTGCTCTATTTACTTTACAAGTGAGGAATATAATCTTTTGAGAGAAAAGCCACAGAGAAATTACTGCAGGACACACAGAATTTTTGAGAGACCCCAAATATCTTATACATTGTTATTTTTAATTCATTAATTTAACACAGAGTATTGTCCTCAGTTAATTTTTTAAAGATAACAGTTTGTACCTCTAACAAGACCAACTTACTTATCCTGTAACATAGTAGAGAAGAGATGAAATAAGTCTAAAACAAAACTTTCCACTGTTTGCTTAAGATCCAGCAATCATAATATAGCACATCTATATTACTGAAAAAGTTGGTTTGACAAGTATTTAAACCACTGATTTTATGTGCCACTGAATGTATGTGTTTGTGTGTGTGTATTTTGTTTTGTTTCAGCTTCTCTAAAGCTATATGTTCTGAAATATATCAGAGTGTTTTGCTTTTTCAAGGTTGATCCCAAATCCATGAACATGGATCACAAACCTCTAAAGAAGGCAGAAATGTTCAACTCTTAGTATGATAGTTCAACTCTTCGTATGATAAAATGAGCCTGTGGAATAACTGGAAAAGAGCCAATTGGCATTGTAAGGAGCAGCAGTTAGTCAAGTTGGCATTTAGAATCTATTTCCTTCACGTCTTGTCTTTCCTGACTGACATTCTTCCTGTTATCTTTGGTATTCACTTTGACTCTCTGCAATTGTTCAGTTTCCTTTCTTTTTAAAAAAAAGAATAGTTTATCAGCACAAGCCCAGGAAGGGTGTTGTCACAGGAAGATTGCTGCCTTTGTAAACCGGGCATGCACACACAGATGGAGGGAGGAAAAATCTGAGCCCTTAAAATGCAAACATCACCTTGTATTTACATAAGATGATGGCAAGATCCAGGTAAGTTGATTACTTTTTTGAAACTGACAAGATTTCACTTTATCATTTACCATATATAATATAGGCAGAGACATCTTTTTACAATCCCTAAAACTCTGATAATTTACCCCAACTTTTTTCCAGAGAGAGAGAAAGATATATACTGTATAACCTGAAAAAAATTGAAGGATGCAGTGCATTTGAAATAATTGAAGTTGTGTAGTATATTAATTCTTGATTGATTTAACAGATAGAAAACCTTACTTTATATTCCTTTTTTCTGCTACTTGAACTTTATATCTAAAATATAAATAATAAATCAAAATGAAACTGGGTCTGCATAGTACAGACATTTGTAAAGCTTACAAATGTCTCGAATGAGAATTAGTGCTCAAATGAGAAATGTGCTCAAATGAGAATTAGCTGGGAAGAGTGAGTTTTATTCTTTTTAACATGGCTATTGTACAAATACGATGCTGTAATCAATAAAGCATTGATTATGTTGCTACTTGTATTTGAAGGTCACAGTGCAATGGATGTGAGAGGAGATTCCATGAGGATGACTGTGCACCTGCTTGCCAACACTGGACATGCAATACACTTGCAACAAGCTCTTGATCAACTTCAAGAATGGATCTCCCTGGACATTCGCCTCTTTCTTGTCTCAGAACGCCCTTCTCCAATTAAGTATTATGAGACATACTGCCAAAAGAGTTCCAGGTTTCCTAGTACTTCTGTTCTTCTTTTTTTGCATGAGGATTTTGGAGAAGAACGTTTTTTCCAGGTTCATGACTTCTTCCAACATCCACCTTGGCAGCCTGTTCACATTGAGTGTCCCAGCAGGAAGCTATTCCACCATGCCCTTGATCATCAGGACTTCTATGGACTGGATGAACATATGCCGGTATGGGGCTTGAGACAAGTTCACTATGGCATGGAAATTCTGCGTGTGACTCTCTATTGTAGCTTTGATAATTATGAGGATGCAGTAAGGCTTTACGAAACAATCCTGCAGAAAGAAGCATCTGTCCAGAAAAGCGGCTTCTGTGCTTTTCTACTGTACACAACACAGAGCCTTGTGGTTCAATTCTGCTTGAAGCAGCTGTCTTTGGGGATGAGTGTTGACCTGAAGGAATCTTCAGTATTACAGTTCAAAGTGTATGAAATTGGAGAACTGGTTCCACTTTTGCCCAATCCCTGTGTCCCAATAAGCAATACCAGGTGGCAAACAGAAGACTATGAAGGAAATAAGATCCTGCTGCAGGTACTTGTTGTCACTTCAATAGATACCAAAAGACATGATGGTATAACTTTTCTATTGTCCTTAGCAGGGGTCACCAACCTTTTGGACCTCAGGGACCACCAAACTCATAATTTTAAATCCCAGGGACCATTAACCGGTTCTGTGGGTGTGGCCTAATTTGTGGGTGTGGCTTGGTGGTCATGTGACTTGGTGGGCATGGCTTGTATGTAAATATAAATATTTATATAAATATAGAATTTTTTATTAAAAAAGAGCAATGTTTACCCAAAATCAAGCAAAGCAGGCAGGCAGATTGAGTTGCTCACAGAATCATTCAGTGATCTATCTATTTGCCATTAGCTAGCTCAGTCTGTCACATAAAATTTGCTTGCAAGCAAACTCACAAAATTAACTCACAACACACCATGTATGTAAACATTGATTTTTTTCATTAAAAAAGAGAGCAACTTTTACCCAAAATCAGGCAAAGCAGGCAGGCAAATTGAGTTGTTCACAGAATCACAGATTCATTCAGTGATCTATCTGTCTGCAATCGGCTAGCTCAGTCTGTTACATAAAATTTGCTTGCCATGAGTCTGGACTGAATAATAGAACCTTCAGTCCTAAGGGAGGTTCGGCTGTGCTTAAAAGCAGAGCCGAAGATCTAAAGATTAGCTAGAAAGCAAGAAATCCAACCATTTCCTGCTTTGTAGCTAATCTAAATCTCCCAGCACAGCAGAACAGCTGATGGTTGGAAAAAGGAAAATTAGCAATTTAGCAGGCAAATTTGCCGGGTAAGGAGTGAGTGGATGGGGAGGCTTTCCACGGGCCATGTGGGTGGTGCAGCCTTGTGTTTCTGCGCAGCCCGGATTAATTGCTTTGGGGGGCTGCTCTGGGGTGAGATTTCTCTGCGGCTCACCAAAATTTTCTCGCTGCCCACCAGTTGGCAACCTCTGGTCCTTAGCATGGATGCAATAACTGATACTTCTGTTTTCGCAGAAAATGTTCTTCAGATATTTATTTATTTGACGTTTGGTACAGGTGATGATACATCTATTCAGTGTTTGTTTGCTTAATTATTCCCATTACTGTTCCACTTCCTCTGCCTCTCCACCCACTCCAATTCTTATTTTCTAATATTTGTCACAAGGCATCAGCAAGTTGCAATGGAGGAAAAGGACCCACAGATTCATAAGAGCCTTCAGTCTGCTGCTGGGCTGTGGGCCCCTATTAACTGCCCATTTGTACCTGTCATGCCATCTCCTGTTTAAAATAAAAATATGTTAATTATCTCTTAGTTTTTATTGAATAGCCAGCATACACACTAAAATGTGAGGATCATGTTGACAGATACAAAGAAGTTTAATACTTCCATTCAAGGCTAGGTATGTGTTTTCCTTACCCTAGGTCCTTAGTAGAACTCTTTAATTACTGATTTGTGATTGACGGTTTTATAGGATCATGTGTAGATTTGACTTTATTACTATTGTCAAGATGCAGTTAACTTATTTTTTTGTCCACAGGTTCAGAGCAGAGTCTCAAAGCACAAAGGAATTCAGTCTCTGCCTCCTAATTGGAGTGACAGCACTGATAAGAAAGGATCTCCCCATTACTGCTGTGATTTATGCTCCAGTGTACCTTCAGTGACTCCCAGAACTGCTGTTCAGCAGAAAAACCAGACACTACGAGCCATGAAAAATAAAAACAAATCCTCAAGGAGGATGGTTCAAAATCCTGCAAGTCTTTTTAGCCCTTCACAAAGCAGCTTTAATTCTTCCTCTAGTTTGTATAATATAGCGCATTCTTCTTTGCAAGATCTAGGCCCTTCCCCAATGAACCTGGGCACTAAATTGAGACATTCCAGCCATGAACTCTGGCTATTCCAGAACAAAGGTGAGGAGGAGGAAGAGACTAATGTTGACACAGGCAAGAGAGTATCACCTTTTAAATGTGTTAACTCTACCCTAGACAGATTTTCTAAGGACTTACAAAAAGAACTTCTTCAGTCCCAGGCACCAAGTTCATTTATGGGACCAGGTTTGCGTTCTGAGGACAGGAACTCTCTATTGTCTTCCCATGTTGCTGAAATTAATAAAAGATCAGGATTTAGTCATTTTCAGCTGAGCACTTCAGGAGCAAGTGATGGGAATGAGAAAGATGAGGAAGAGTTTTTCATATGATTTGGAACTTCCGTGTATCTTTCACTGCCGTATTTTTGGAATAACAGAAAGTCCAATTGATTTATGCTTCTGTATAAATAATATAGCAATCTATTGCTATGCTATCTTTTTATATTAGCACTACAAAGAAAGGTTTATAAAAGAACTTGGGGAAAAAGAAAAGGAAGAAGTGTCAAGATTCTAGCAGTTACCCCAATTAAATCATGAGTCTTGAGCCAATATAAATTTTATGTACTGGAGAACATTGTGCAATAGATTGGAAAAAGCCATTCATTTTAATGCACCACATAAACTGACAAAAATTCACTAAAAATCTAGGAGAAAACCCCAAATCTAGGAAGCCTAAAATAAATTTGGGAGGCATCAAATTGGGATGATAAGAATAATGCTTTAGTTAATCTTGACTCATCTGAGAAGCTCATCATCATCTGACCTCATTAGTTCTTGGGTAGGATCTCCAGGAAATAGCCTAAAAGAAAGTAATGGAAAAAATATTGCCACCAAGAATATACTTGAGACATTCATGAAATCATTAAGGTTCAAGCTTAATTTTTCCCGTATCATAGAAATTAATTTAAAGACATCAAAAACAAAATAGCCATTTTTATTTTGCCATCATTACTATGCTAAGCCTGTCCTCATTTTCCCCAGGCTTCCTGTACTATATGTTGATGTCAAAAATATGAAAATGCAAGTATGGGTCTTAGGAACTGATGTCTTTCCATTGTTGAAAGTGCGGTTTATAAAGCAGAGGGGCACACATTACTCTGGCTTCTGAATGGCAGTCCAAAAGCTGCACTTTTTAGAATGGACAAGATTAGACAATATGTCTAAGGCCAGGATAAATGCTACATTTCATTAAGCATAATTTATAAGTCAACTTATTTAAGATAAACTGGTTATTCTACTGTTCATTTATTTTCATTACATTCATATTGAAACCTAGTAGCAATTTTTCCAGATTGTTGTGGAGAATGTATCAAAGCTCATTTAGTTCTGGAGCTGAGTTTTTGCACCTTAATGGAAAATGTAGTGCTGCTGTTGTGACTACTGTATTAATATTACTTAACCTATAAGCTACTTCTGTCTCACTGATGATACTTAATAATGAGTTCTAGAGAACAGGAAATGAACACTGAGCTTGTTAAGTAACATGCTCCTTTTCTCAACTTAAATATATAATCAGAAGGCTGAGCTATATTCGGAATGTTATGTAACTATAAGAACAATAGCAAATATAGGTGTGACTCTGCACTTGCTTTAAAAGATTGTCAATAATGAAAGATTGGCTTGTGAATCTATTTTTTATTGCAGGAGTCTCAATGCATTTCTGGCTTACCTGCACTTCTTTGCCTCATCTCAGATATCATGACAGGTTTCCTTCATATTTCTTGTTGCTACATTTTACACTAAATGTCTGTCAAAGAACTGTATTTAAGGTCCTATCTGGAATAAAACAATCCCAAATTGTTTGAGATATGAACTGGTAAAACAATTTTATTTTGAAGACATCTTAAGCCCACTAAGTAGGTTCTTAACTGTTCTCACAAGCTGGTTTTTGAAAGCATTATTTCAGCTAAACAACATTAATAATGCAACATAGTTGTTTTTTAAATTTGTCCTGCTTTGAAAGGGATCCAGGCTAAACTAGGTGGGAAAGGCATTTGCCTGAACTTTGCTTTTGTATAGGTTCAAAGTTAAGGCTTCAAAATATACATGGAAGTCAGCAAAGTTATAATTGGCTGTCCTAATTATAGAGGAGGAAGAAATAGAATCACAGATGTTGATTAGTTGCTAACAAATCAGAATAACAGAGCCGGAAAGGACCTTGGAGATCTTCTAGTCCAGCCCCTAGCCCAACCCAAAATGCATAGGCTTGTGATGGCCTGCATAGATTTAAAAAAATCATCATAACTGAATAATAAAAGCCTATTTTATATCATCCTTATTGTTTGAATTCCTACTACTTTTAAATTTCTGAAGATGAAATGTTAAGACTAGTGAAAGTGAGGCATATGTTAGGATAGCAGCCTTGTACTTTCACATCTTACTATGTGTCATAATCCCAGATTTGATCTAAAAGTCACTGTCCCACTCACACTGCTCTTAGTATGAATTGTGACCTATAAATAATGAATTGTCTATTACCTCAATCAATTCATATAACCCCCAGATAAAAGCAATCTTGTTTGTATAATTAAATATTCAGAAAGAACATGGAAAGCAATCAACTCAGGCCTAGGTCTGCCAATCTATGATATATTCCAAATTTCAGATCTAATATACTATTTGTCAATAGGGCTAGAGTTCTCCAGGCTCCTAGCTTTCTGAATTTCAGCCTTAACCTTATCTAAAGCCCCTGTCACACTGCACCAACGGATGCAAAGAGGATGTAAAACGGACAAAAAAGCATGCCTTCCGTTGGAAAACCCGATGTACTCACTGCCTCCATTTTGCTTCCTCTCTATCCATCCAGCATCCGTTTATTGACGTTTCATCCGCTTAGAAAGTTTTGAGCTGCTCAAAACTTTTGCGCGGAAAATGTATCCAATTCGTCCGTTCTGCATCCGCTACGCATCTGTTCTGCATCTGTTACGCATCCGCTATATCCGCTAGGCATCCGTTCCGTATCCGCGCAACTCGCATCCGCCCGGACGCAGGAGGAAGCGGAACGGATGCAGAACGGATGCAGAACGGATGCAGCACGGAAACAAAGCATTTAAAACGGAAAAAACGTTCGCAGAGGGGACCTATCTCGGATATTAAGGATGTCTAGAGGATGCCTAGAGGATGCCTAGAGGATGCAAAGGGACACCTATACTGCCTATAAAAAGGGGGAGCAACTCACCTGCATCTCATTTTCAGACCAGCAGCCTAGCTGTGCAGACCTCTGCAGCCTTCATCTGACTCTTGCTCTTCCACAGCATCCAGTCATGTCCACCGTGGATCATAACACAGTCCTTTCGGCAGCCACCATCCTTCTGCAACAGTGCGAAGCCATCTACATCCATCTGTGAACTCTACTACGGGAAGAAAAAGAGGCGGCCAAGAAGCGTCTGGGTCCGAAGATGGATCGCCAGAAGAGCAGAGTACGGACTGTACAACAAGCTGATGGTGGAGCTCAGGAACGAAGATACTCGGGCATTCCAGAACTTCATGAGGATGCCTCCAGCCATGTTTGACGAAGTTGTGCAGCGGCTGACAACCAGGTTGACCAAGGCAAACACCAACTTCCGGCCCAGCCTGGAACCTGGGCTCAAGGTGGCACTCACTCTGCGCCACCTGGCCTCAGGGACCACCTACAGGAGCATGCAGTACGGCTGGAGGGTTCCACACAACACCATCAGCATTGTGGTCAGAGAAGTGGTGCAGGCCATCATCGAAGAATACCTGCAGGAGCTCCTCCAGTGCCCCTCCACTGATGAAGGATGGAGGAAAGTTGCAGAGCAGTGGTATCAGAGGTGGAACTTCCCACACACCGTTGGAGCCATAGATGGAAAACACGTGGCCTGCAAAGCACCACCCAAGTCGGGCTCCACTTATTTCAACTACAAGGGCTTCTTCAGCATCGTCCTCTTTGCCATGGTCGATGCTGACTACAAGTTCATGTACATCGATGCTTCAGGCAACGGGTCATCTTCAGATGCCCAGGTATACAATGCCAGTGACTTCAAGGAGGGGCTGGAAGGCAACCTCATCATGGGCTTTCCAGATCCAGACCCCCTGCCCAATGACACGCAAGATGTGCCCTACTTCATTGTGGGGGATGACGCCTTCTCCTTCAGAACCTACCTCATGAAGCCCTACACTTCCAGATACCTCACCCGTGAAGAGAGGATCTTCAACTACAGGCTGTCCAGGGCAAGGCGGGTGGTGGAGAACACCTTTGGCATCCTGGCCAACAGGTTCCAGGTACTTCTCACCACCATGCAGCATCGCCCAGAGACCATGAGGAGGATCGTGGAAGCTTGCTGCATCCTGCACAATCTCATGCGCATCCGCTACCCAGTCTTGCAGAACAGGCTCGTGGACCTCCAGCAAGGCAATGGGGACATGGAGCCTGGTGAATGGAGGCAAGGGCGAAACCTGATAGATACTCAGGATATGCAAGGCCCCAACAGAGCCTCACGTGAAGGGAAGAAGCAGCGCAACCTCCTGAGACACTGGTGCAAGTCCCCAGCTGGAGCAGTGGAGTGGCAAAACAGGATGATAGATGATTAATGGGTGCTTCCTTCAGCCTGTCTCATCACACGGATGAGATTGGGCCATGTATGTTGGGTGGGCCTACAATGAACAGGGCATTTAATAAAGAGTTGTGTTTATGTTCAAATGTGTGGCTCAATGCTTACTAATGAAGGGCCAAAGGTGTGGCACCTGGGAGGGTGGACCATACAGTCCGACTATGCTTGCACTGGAGGTTTATCTATCCCACAGCTATCTCAACCCA
Source organism: Laticauda colubrina (assembly GCA_015471245.1). Taxonomy (NCBI): domain Eukaryota; kingdom Metazoa; phylum Chordata; class Lepidosauria; order Squamata; family Elapidae; genus Laticauda; species Laticauda colubrina. Next base: position 37,624,936 of record BLBF01000040.1, read on the forward strand.
TCCCAAAGGTATCCCTGCCCACCCCACTGCTATCTTAACCCATCCCACAAGCATGGAAAGGCTTAAACCAATTCTAAAAGTTTCCACCAAGACTTTATTACAAAAAAAGAAATGAAGCAAGTGTTTGAATCAAAGATAAACTTTATTGAACAACAAGCTGTAAAACAAAAATGACCCAAGTCAAGTGTCCAAATAAAGTCCACAGGTAGCCAGCTACCCAGTCTGTGGCACTCTTATTGGTCACTCGGAGGTGTGCCCAGTCTCAGGGGTGAAGGGTCCAGGTGCTGTGGAGGTGGGTGGTGCTGGAGTGCTGGTCTGTATCGTCATTGGGGTGCCTGGCCCTGAGAGGACAACAGGAGACGGTGTATTGAGGAAGCTCTCAGACAGCTGGCTCAGACCCGCGATGCTGAGAGGTCCTTCCTCCATGCCATGGGGTGTCAGCCCCAGTACTGATGAGAGATGTACTGAGGCTGGGCTTGGCTGTGGGGTGGAGGAAGGAGTAGTGTAGTGGGGCTGTCTGGTCTGCAGCTGGGTGAGGACTGGCATGGGTGGCATCACTGTCGTTGGTGGCATTGTCGTGGGTGGCATCGGTGGCATCAGTGGAACCGGTGGCAACGGTGTCGTCCAATGACTCTGTGCCTGGACTGGGAAGGGCTGCTGCCTGTGCTGCTGGACCTCCTGGTAGCCGTAGCCCTGGTAGGTGAGGGGCTGTGGGAAGCCTTGGAATGGGAGGGACATCACCAGAGCAGACCTGGACTGGGTGGGAGCAGGTTGTGAAGCAGCTCGGTGATCCAGTCTTTCACCACCTGGTACTGGGGTTCCTCCATGTTCTTGAGGGTCTGGTTGACATAGGTGAGGAAGGGCTTGCGGTTGGAGGATGAGGAGTCAGTGCTGACCAGCTGAGAGAGGAGATCTATACTGGTGCGGATGGTGTCCCTGATCTCCAGCAGGACAGTGTGGCTCTGCCCCTCCTGCTGTCTGGCTCTCTGCCTTTCTGTGGAGGCGGAGCTGGGGGGGGTGGATGCGGCTACGACTGTGGTGGACTCGATGTCTCCTTTCTCCCACCGCACCAGGGAGTCCTCCACGCGCTCCACCATGGTTAAAAGAACTGTCCGTGGGTTCTCCGCCGTGGCACGCTCCACAGAAACCTGCCTGGAGACAGGGACTGACTCTCGGCTGGAAGAGGACTGGCTCTCAGCAGGCTGCCGGAGAGAGAGGGTAGACAGAGGGACTCCTGGTGCTCCTCGGTGGCAGATCTCACCCTCCAGGAAGCTGCACCTGGCCATGACGTAGGTCTCTCTGTCCGTCAGCTTAACCGTGGCCTGGCCAGATTTCCTGAGGTGCAGCTTCCCGTACCAGGTGTGCATGTGCTTCCACCAGCCGAGGAGCACCTCCGAAGTGTAACCCATACTCTCCGCCCTCTCTCTCCAAGCAGCCTGCTTCCTTTTGGTGTCCCTGTACAGCCGGTGTCCCTTCCACCACAGATAGTCATTCTCTCTCAGCCACTCCAGCACCTCATCCTCGTGTTCCTCCTCGATGAAGTATTGCCTCCTCTCCCGTCCCTGCATATGCCTCTTCCTCCCTTTGGCAGGACCAGAGGGGCCCTCATCAGAGGGGCTCCCAGGTGGTAGGGGCTGCTCCTCAACACCAGCAGCAGCAGCAGGATCATCATCATCATCATCATCACCAGCAGGATCATAATCAGCAGCAGCAGCAGCAGCAGGATCATCATCATCAGCAGCAGCAGCAGCAGCAGCAGCAGGATCAGCAGGACCAGGATCAGCAGCAGCAGACTAAGCACCAGCAGCACCAGCAGCACCAGCAGCACCAGCACCAGCAGCACCAGCAGCACCAGCAGCACCAGGAGCACGAGCAGGACCAGGAGCACAAGCAGGATGAGCAGGACGAGCAAGACCAGAGCACGAGCAGGACGAGCAGGAAGAGCAAGTCCAGGAGCATGAGCAGGACCAGCAGGACCAGGAGCAGTTTCAGCAGAGTACGCAGCAGCAGAAGCACCACTGCCAGGAGCAGCTTCAGCAGAATATGCAGCAGCAGAAGCACCACCACCAGGAGCAGCTTCAGCAGAAGCTCCAACACCAGAAGAGCGAGCCCGAGCAGCAGAAGCCCCAGCAGAAGCAGAGTCAGGGACAGGGGGCGAGAGGGTGGCCCCGTCCCTCTTGCCAGGGATGGCGGCAGGTTGCTGAGACGTTCGCTTCTTCCCCATGGTTGTGGGGTTGCTGGCTGGCAGGGAGGCTGGCAGGCACCAAGGCTGGCAGAAAGCCTGGCAGGAAGCCTGGCAGGCAGGCTGACAGGAAGCCTGGCAGGAAGGCAGGAAGGCAGGCACCAAGGCTGGCAGGAAGACTGGCTGGCAGGGAGGCTGGAAGGCAGGCTGGCAGCAAGGCTGGCAGGCAGAGAGCAAGGCTGGCAGGGAGGCTGGCCAGGAGGCTTGGAGGCAGGCTGGCAGGAAGGCTGGCAGCAAGGCTTGCAGGCAGGCATGCAGGCAGGGCAGGCAAGGACTCGATGTATCCTGCAGCAGGTCTTTCCTCCGAATGCTGGTCACGTGCGAGCTGCTTGCCTTTATATCCGCGTGGCTTACGCAATGCATCCCCCCCGCGTGCACAATTAACACCAGGCATCAGTTAGGTTTCCGCTGTGCATCCGCTAGGCTTCCGCTCTGCATCCGCTTCATCTGCTGTGCATCCGCTGTGCATCCGCTCTTTCCATTCCGCGTCCACTTTGCTGAGGTTCCCCGGAAGCCTAGCAGATGTGCCATCCGCTCCCATCCGCTTCCATCCGCTGGGCTTCCGTTCCGCATCCGCTTTCCATCCACTCTGCGTCCTCCCCGTGTCCGTGTTATCTGCTCCGGTTATGCAAATTTTTGCCCCTTTTGAGAGCGGATAACAACGGATGGAACATTTTGCTCGTCCGTTGTGTCCGTTTTGCATCTGTTGGGCAGTGTGACAGGGCCTTAACAGTTTATTAAACAATGTCAGATGCAAGAATTAGGACCACAAGTTCATTTCCAGTTAAATTAATTTATTGCTCATGTCTGTACATCAAGAATCTAGTCAGCACTAAATTGGTACTAGGTAAGAGTTAACAGAACTCAACAGAGACTGGACTAGAACTTCTTAGGGCAGGGCGTTCAAACTTGATTTCATTGAGGGCCTCATCTGGGTTGGTTTAACACCAGGGGGCCCGGGGTGAGTGTGGCTAAGGTAAGTGTGGCCAGCTTGATGTCATTCATGTCAGGGGGCGCCCATAGTGGCTCAAGTGCTCTGTCAGTGAAAATGGGTTCCTGAGCTCTGTTTTCAGGTGTGACAGGTTCTTGCAAGCCCTCCCAAGTGCCATTTTCGCTGGCAGAGGCACTGTGGGGTGGTCCTTTGCTTCTTCCAGGGCAGCCCCACAGGCCAGATCTAAGCATCCTGTGGGCCGGATCCAGCCTGTGGGCCTTGAGTTTGATGCCCCTGACTTAAGGGAACATAATGACTTTAGGCTGATTCCTCTCTTAACTCTGGCCCTCGGCTCTGCCTCTCCTCCCTACAATACAGATAGTTCTCAACCTGTGCACCACAATTAAGCCCAACATTTCTGTTGTTAAGTGAGACATTTATTAAGCTTCACTCCATTTATTAAATAAACTCCATTTATTAAGCTTCACTCCATTTTACAACCTGTCTTGCCACAGTTGTGAATCATTGCACTTGATAAACTAGCAACACGGTTGTTAAGTGAATCTCCCCCCCCATCGATTTTGCTTGTCAAAAGGTTGCAAAAGGTGGTCACATGACCAATGATTATAAATATGAAGCAGTTGCCAAACATCTGAATTTTGATCACATGAGCATGGAGGTTGTAAATGTGAAAAATGGTCATAAGTCACTTTATTCAGTGCCATTGTAAATTTGAATGGTCACAAAATGAACTGTTGTAAATCAAGGACTACCTGTATTGACAGATTGTAAACTATCCGTGTTAATGTACTTGTCATAAAACAAACATTCTAAACCAACAACATCTCTACAGATGGAATGACCTGCTTTTGTATGAATGTTAGCACAGAAGGTGTATTAAGCTATTTCAGTTTGTTTATCCCACAGGAAATAATTGGATATAAAGGAAAATGCTTAGAGTAATTTTATAAATTAATCTAAGTGGACTGTGGCTGTTTTCCCTCCATTGTAGTCAATTAGTATGCAGCATGCCTCCCATTTTCCTTCTTCCAATGAGAAAATAATTTGAGGAATGTCTCAAAAGTGCTGTTCCAATTTTTATTTGCAATTGTAATTTTCAGTGTGAAGTCATTGCTTCTCAGCCATGCTGAGTTTAGCTCCAAAGAGCTTTATGAAAGAAGAATAAAAAATGTTTATCGTTATCAATGCAAAATGCTGCAGTAGTTTAAATGAACATGAGGTTGCACTGTGCTTTAGCAGTATGGGTGCTATTTAGTTGGTCCACAATGATGGGGAAGCAAAAGGGACATTTGGGAGGTGTTACAGGACAGGATGCTCCAAAATTACTTAGCGTGCCTCAGGGCACAATAATATATTTTGTCTTGCCCAAAACCAGCAGCAGAGTTACTTTTTAAAAAAAGGAAGAAAAAAACCTTCAGCTTGTTGCCAAGGAACTGAAATAGTGGCCCATAGCATCTTGGAAGCAAAGCAGAAGACTGTTGGAGTTTTGCCTAGTATGTCCTGACCTGAGCATAAGATTTTGGAGTAAGTGAATATCTGATGATTAATGTAGAAAGAGTAATTCGTTTTATCCTGTCCTCAAAATATTATTATGCACTGTATGCTGCCTGAGCTGTATGTGCCATGTATAAAATTGCTTATAAGTGACCTAAATAAAACATAAATAAAGATCAGCCAGAGATAGAACAAACATTGCAACTGTGGAAAGGGGTAGAAGAGAGCTACTGGCCAAGACAAGAAACGAGGGAGAGTTTTCTTCCCTCCCATTGCCAATTATGGGATAAAATTATTTGTGCCATCCTAGTGTTCATCTGTTTCTATGGCATCCCATGGAATGAGAAGATTTGGAAACTAGTAAAATCGCTCTTTCTTCAACAGGATGCCTGATTTTACCTTAAATGACTGATGGAAAATTGTTTCCACACTATCCGCACTATCGGAGTTTCTGCCTGTGGAATGGATATCTATATAGTATGTTGTGCACAGTTTTCCTGTGTGTCAACTGGTGCTTCCAACTCTTTTCAACAAGGCTTTGCATTTGATCATCTAATATATTTTTACAGTATCCTCAATCTTCTGGCTGCTGTTGATTGACTGAAAATGAATTGAGCAGCAATATTAAAAATACAGTATTTAAATTATAAACAATGAACTCCACCTGTTCATTCAGAACAGCTGGAGGAACTTTAAAAAACCAGGGCTACTTAAGAAAGGTATTTCATTCATGCTAATGCATTTTTAAAAATGAAATACAATGAAATACTGTACAGAATCATAAAAAGAATATTGGTATTTACTTATATTTCCATTTGCTACTGGAATTCCATTAGTTTCACTGGTGCCTTTTAAAACTTACCTCTGACATTTTGATACAGTTTTTAATTAACAAAAAACCCTTTAATAGTATTAATAGGGTATTTAGAAAATTCAGCTGGTGCAAATGCAGTGGTGTGAGTAGTTATGCGTTTTTCTGGCAGAAAACATGTTACACCTCTGCTGCGAGAACTACTTTGGTTGCTAGTTTTTTTTCTGTATCCAATTCAAGATGTTGGTGTTGACCTTTAAAGTATAGGACTAGGTTATTTGAGGGGCTGCCTTCCCTTCATCTGCTCATCCCACCAGAACCAACAATGTGGGCATGCTACTCGTATCTTCTAGAGCAGTGGTCACCAACTGGTGGGCCGGGGACCACTGGTGGTCTGCGAGAAAATTTTGGTGGTCTGCAAAGAAATCCCCAAAGCACCCCCCAAAACAATTGATCCAGGCTGCACAGGAACACAAGGCTGTGCTACCCACATGGTTGACCCACCCACTGGCCCCCACCTTTCAGCTGAGCAAAAACCTTGCTTCAGCTGAGCAAAAACCAGAGCAGTTGCTCCTCCACTGGGTGCACCGGCCTGCCATGGACTGCAGGAGTTGCTCCGGGATGACCAAAGGGCCAGTCCTATGACTTCTGCAGCTCTGGAATATGGGACTGACTTTCCCACCAACGTCAGCAAGCCACTGTCAGTCAAAATTCATATTAGTGTTCCGCAGGATTTAAAATTATGAGCTTGGTGGTCTGAGGTTTAAAAGGTTGGCAACCTTGATCTAGAGAGTTACATCTGGCAGGTCCTAGCAATGGACCATCTCTGATGTGGTACCTGCATCATGGATTCTTCTCACCCCTGAAGTGAGGATGGCTTCATCTCTTCTGAGCTTCCAAAAATCCCTCAAGACCTAGTTATTCCAGCAGGCCTGAGATACCCAGTGGATGGAAAAATTAATGATGTGGCTCCATTATTATTAACATCCCTTCATCTTTGAAGACAATAAAGAACAATAATTCTTTGTTTTAGCTCTGTTCTTATAGTTAAATTTTAAGAAATCATTTAATGGTAATTGCTTTAAATATGTATTTTAGTTTTGTTGTAGGCCACCTTGTGTCACTTGTTTGTGAGGTGGGCAGCTATATAAATGTGATAAATATTTAAAATATTATTATGTACCATGAAATTATTCACTTTGGATTATTTTTTTAAACATATGTTCAATTAGGAGAAATATAATACATAAATGTTAGCCAAATTTCCCAAAGGTGTTTGTTTTTGTGTTCCACCAAACAGCTAATTGGTTTTTTTCCCCATGATTATTGTAAAAGCAAAATTGAAATGTTGGAATCACTATTGTTACTTAAAATATCTAATATAGTAGAGGTTAAATAAACTAACAATGAAATTAGATTAACAAATACATATATCAGTAGTTTTTCACAAAAAGTATACACAGTTGTTTTAGCAGGGTGTGGTGGGAAAAATGTTTGAAAATATAGATAGAATTATAGAGAATAGAATTTTAAAGAAATAATAATCAGTACATAAAATGTAATTATGTGGGAAATATGAATTAAATCATAAGAGTATATCAATGTGCATAATAGGCCATAATGAAAAAGTTGTTTATTGAGTTTATCTAGAAACAGGAGAAGCTACAATCTGTTTCTAATTTAAATTAAATGTTTGCTTTTCCAGTGACTTATTCATATTTATTGAAATATACTGCATCTCCATCTTGTGGTAAAAAATGGGAGGTTTTCTCGAAGATTTGTTAATTGTATAGAGTAGCTTTCATAACATTCCTGTGATTATTTCCCTCATCTGTTATTTGGAACAGTTACTCAAAATTTATCTAAGTCCTTCCATGTACCAAACGAAGTTTCTCTACTGAATCTCTACTGAAGATCTCGACTGAAAATATTTATATATGTCAATATTTGACATCAGCTGAGGTTTTGGGGCTGTGTTTCTCTAGATCTCTGATGTGAACCAGATGCTGGTTATAAGTGGGTCACTAGCCTGATTGGCTTTCTCTGAGCAAAGGTGGGTCAACCACTCAAATACTGAGGCAGAACAGATATCAACTCTGTCTCCACTGTCAATATTATTGCAACATGAAATAGCAGATTTTACAATATTGGCAGTTCTTAAATAGTAATTGTTAGGGGATTAATAATATAAGGAAGGGCTGTTTTTTAAAGTGGAATAGTGTTAAATTCCAATGGGATTTTATACTTCTAAAATGATTAATGGCTGTTTTATATGCATACAGAATAAAAAGTGAACAAGCAGAATTGGAATGTTAGTCTTGATATTCACCAAATCAAGGGTTTATGTTAATATTTTAGTCTCCCAATACACTTTTTCCGATGCAAGAATGCTTGCATAGTTTACATTACAGGTTTGTTATACAAAATACATGAAATTTACATTGCAGATATGTTACTCTCAAAATATTGTGAGATTCTGAAGGTGCAACACTATCACAGTTGTTCCAGAAATAGAGGCAAAATATTATGGATATGTGTATACATGTTTTTAATGCAGCTAGCACAAAGGAATGGCAGGAAAACCAGACCAATATACATACCTTAACCCCCTTGTGTTAAACAAATGGCATGAATGGCACAATCAAAGATATCCTACAGCAGTGATTGAGAATGGAGGCCAATAGCACTAATATAGGAATTGACAAGGGAGATGGTAAATTTTATGTCAGCACTGGGGTCAAAGGCAATGAATAGGGTCAAAGGCAATGAAAAGCACTCTAACTTAATAGGGAAAAAAGTTCTTAGACTGGTTTGTTCTTTTGTACATTACAAGCATTCCTGAACTGTTTATCTCATACCATCTCTTAGCTCCAGAATTAAAATGTGCTTGAAATACAATGTTTACTTTTTTGCTTTCTGCCCTCTCTGCTAAAATGAACAACTTTAATTCCTTCTCCATCATATCCTTCTGTGTTCACTACCAACCAAATAAGTTGTTAGTTTCTGTCTTGACTAAAGAGCTAAGAAATATACAACATACAAGACATTAGCAGCTGGATTTTTATGTAATGTAGATATTCTAATAACATGAAATTTATCAAGTTTAGACTGAAGTTTCTTGGATGAGAAGCTAAATATCTTCAAGGAAAAATAAAGTCCAGTTACCTTTTGAAAAAGAACCTTTGGGTCAACCATGATTAAGTTATTGACAATCTCCACAGACATAAAATTGGAGACTTTCCTCTCCCCTCCAAAAGTAGCTATAGCAAGGCTTAGCTTCTCACACTCAGGAGCTAGATATAGGAAGATCCTTGTAAAAGGCATTTAAGGGAATATAGGATACCACTCTTCAAGTACCTGAAAGAATGTTTCAGGACCCTTTTTCTTGATAGAATATAGAAGTATAGAGTATAGAATAAAGAATAATTGATTTAAGATGCAGGGGCACAGGTTTTGACTGAATATTAGAAAATACTTTGTAACAGTATTGAATTTACAAAAGCACTAAAGGAAGGGACTTATGACACATGCCCAAAATATATGGCTATTGCAACCCACCCCTCCTACCATGGTCATCAGATTGCAATGTGGGCTCTTAGCAACCTGTTCACACCAACAGTGTTTAAGCAGTCTGCAGTCATGTGATTGCCATTTGAAAGGGAAAGATGAAAGCTGCCTGCTGACAGGACTCCCTCTGGTCCTGGGGGCTGGCTGAAAGAGATCAATCAGGATCCATTATAGAATAGACCTTTTTCACCTATCCAGAGGGGCTGCTTACCAGATTGAAGGGCTGATTTCGTGCCATGTGGAGTGTCCCTCCTTCCCCCCCCTCCCCCCACGCAGCCTTGTTGCTCTCAAAGAGGCTGGCTGACAAAATCTGGGCCACAACTCAAGCAGGAATTTGACACAGGGCAGTTGCAGAAAGGGGAAATTTGGAACCAACCCAAGCAATCCCTTGTTGCAAGCTTCCATGCCAAAACCCTGGTTGGCTTTTCATACAGACATTTTCAGCCAGTGTCTTTGGAGTGGAAGAGCTGCCTGTAAGGTTGATTTTACCCTGCATCATGAATATCCAAGCTTCTTTTTTCCAATCTAATGCTGCAGTTCCTTTCTGTGCATGGAGGACAGCTGCCTGTATCCACACACACATCTTGGCAACAGCTCTTTTGTTCCATCCACTTTTTTTGTTCCAGTCACTTAATAACTAGTCACTGCAACTAAGTCACTGCAACTAAGAGAGCTGGTCACTAAGCTGGAATGGTGGTCACTGAGTGAGTCAACTATGTGAGCATCTTACTTAATGATCACAAGGCTGTTGACCAAATTCCAGGTTCAATCATGATTGTAAGTTGAGGGGTACTTGTAAGTGCAGTTCAATGGTACAGTAGACTTGACTGACCAGAGAGTTGATGAGCTTCCCTTTGTTAAAAAGAGGCTAGACAACCATCTGTCAATAATACTTTGATTTGCATTTCTCAGTGAGCAGGGGATTGGACTCAGTAATCCTTCCAAATTAATAGTTTTATAAATCTATGGAACAGTGTTAAGTTCTGGTTATTTTAATAGTGTTTAATTGAAAGTTTGAATTCTATTTCTATCTAGTTGCTATCTAGCAGTGACTTTCCTAGATTAGAGGCAAGATGTTTTCTGTCTTACCAAGAGAAAAAAAAAATATTTTGTCTGGAACTCTCTGCTTGCAGTGTATCTATTCCACCACTAAGGTATGCCCTTTACTTATTCATTTTGTAATGCATAAATAATAAAGGCTTTTTAATGTCTCTTCATGTAACACATCAAATAAAACCAGTTCATTTTATTTTGAGGAAATGAGTCAATGCAACATGAACATTTGAATACATCTAAATAAATTATTTCAAAAATCCATAACCTATACTAAGAAACTATCGTGTATTAGGGCAATAATTGATCACAAATTAGAATGAAAATGTTTCAGCATAGCTATGCCAGAAGTTGCAGCTAGTAATTCTGTAATTTCATCTCACAGAACATAGAATTTCATTTGAAAAGGGGTTCATTTAAGTCTAAGATTATGAAATGCATTTATGCCTCACCCAAGACTTAGTGGGATTAAGAAGTAATCAATGACACTATGTTGAAGTCAATGTTCAAATCCCAGTCTTGAAACAGAATGACCAAAGAACAGATTCAGTGCTTCTACCTGAGCTTGTCTGGAGATTGTTTTCAGGGAAAAAAAAAGAATATAGAAACATATATATAGCAGGTCATATTGGTGTCAGATGGGTTTTAATGAAGTGACAAAAGTTCAATTACTCAATTTCAGACATAGTTCAGCCTATTAAATCTTTGTCTGTTTAAAGCTAACGCATTCATTTGAGAAGTGCTTTACAGGCAATCAGTTTTTTAAATCAATCAGTTGTGATTATTACTGGGATAGGAAATGCCAAGGTTGAAGAAAGAAATGATAAACTGTTTCTATATTGTTCTAAGAAAATTACATAACAATTTCTCTGTAGATGAAGAAAGTTCTAGCCAAAACGATAAATCATGCTTTATTAAAATTGACACAAGGATTTAACAAAATATTAAAAAGAACTAGTTTAGTGTAGTGCTTAAGGCATCAGGCTAAAAAATGGAACTCTGTGAATTCAAGTCCTGCCTTAGCCATGAATGCCAGCTAGATGATTTTGGGGCAGTCAATCTCTCTCACCCTAACCCATTTCACAAGGTTGTTGTTATGGGTAAAATAGGAAGGAAGAAGGTGTGCTGGATGTGCCTGCTGCCTTGTGTTATTTGTAAAAATAATAAAAGGAAACAAAAAAATTTCCACCTGCTTATTAAAAGGAAATGTTTTTTCTTGGGGGGCAAACTGTTCTGTTATAAAACACACCTTCATCTGAATTCACTTAATCTGTCATTACAAATGTTTACATGTATTAATATAATATATAGCAGATAGTTTTTGGCTTACAACCATTTGTTTAGCAACTGTTATAAGTTACTATAGCACTGAAAAAAGAGACTTATGAGTGGTCCTTGCATTTATGACCATTGAAACATTCCCATTGTCGCATGATCAAAATTCAGGTGATTGGCAAGTGGCATGTATTCATGATAATTGCAGTGTCCTAGGTTCATGTGATTAGCATTTGTGACCTTTCCAGACAGAAGGATTGACTTCCAGAGGAAATCATGGAGGAAGCCACTTTAAGGATTGTAAAATTTAAAACTAAAAGGGTTGTAAAATTGGGCACAATTCATTTAACAACTATTTTGCTTAATAATGGAAATTCTAGTACCATGTGATTATAAATTGAGGACTACCTGTATGTGGCAACCATCTCTTCAAGAAACTCTGGGCAGTGAACAAGGTGTTTGCCTATTGAAATTCAGTTCCCAGTGGACAAAGTCCAATTTAGAAATGTATTTTATGTAAACATATTAACTTTGTGCTGTAAAAACAATACATGCTTAATATGAGATAGCATGTGCCCCATCCATCTCATCTCTAGCGCTTCCTCTGAGACCACAGTTGGCAAACTGCAAAACTCTATCAGAAGAAAGTCCAGGAAAATTCTTCTAAACTATTCAACTTCAGTAGAGCATGGGGCAAAATCAGGGCATAGGACCCAACTTTTTCCATAGAGATATAAATGAAATAAATCATGAAATTTCTTTTTCTGAGTTTGCTTATTTCAAAATAGCAATATTCCAATTTAATCATTTAAAGAAAGTACAAAGTGGTATTCTTGTTTATTTAGCCTTGAGAAATCTTTTGGTGGCCAGGGACTTTTCTTAATTTATTTTTCCAGGAAGCCATAAGTCTAATGGAAAGTTTGGATCGTGCAAATGGGTATGGCTGAATTTTGGAAAAATGTTTTTTTTTCTTATGTTTATTTAAGGAACATGTTAAACCTATTTTAAACCTATTTTACAGCATTAGTATGATTTATTTCCTACCTCAAAATAGCAAGAAACCATACTTTTTAGCAAAACAGTTTACAGAAAAGGAATTCTGAGTACAGAAGTTATTCAGGAGTATTCACACAGGTTTTGGATGACCTACAGTATTTCTGTCCTAACTGTAAGTTCCCCATTCCAATTCCAATTTTTCTCAGAAGTAGTACAAAATGTCTATGGTTCTTCAGTCCTGTTTGTCAACTTCCTGTTTGATCAGCTTTCTAATTTAGTCTGGTATGCTACTCTACATGGACTTTGTCTTATCAGAATCTTATGCTAAGAGATTTGTACATATGCATAATTTATCACATGTCAGAATTAGACTTTTTTTTTTTACTGGGAATACATTATTTTTTAAAGAATTAAAAAATTGTCCCCATCAATTGCTGTGACTTGATTAGCAATGTCATGAAGGGGGGGGGGGGGAGGTTTTGCAGGTCTTAAGACTGAATTGTTCAGCTCTTCCTGAATGTAAAAATTAGCCTTTGGACAGATATGATGTGTGCTTTAAACTTAACCCATTTCCTGCAAAAGAGTTTGGCTTAAAATACTCAGAGTATTCTGATGGGTGGAAACATTTCAGTGATCCAAGGATTGCCACTTTTGTTTTAAACTTATATGTGAGCATTTCTTCTCCAGTGGATAAATGGTACCTATACTACAATGCTCTCTAGAGGACATCTGATCAGTTTTGTAATAATACTCAGAGTCAAGAGAATTGCTGATTTACTCAATTATTCCACTCCTTTTTATGTATCTCCAGATTGCTATTTCTTCATAGTAACTCCTCCTTTTTCCTGTGTCTGTTTGAGATCAGTTTCTTAAGATATTTACTCTTTGGTCTTGCTAGGACAATCAAGGCAAAAAAAGAGCAAAGTTTCTTGGCTGTGGTTACACACAGCTCTGAATCAGCAGCTTGCATCATACAATTTCACAATGGGAAACTGTCTGACCACAATTACAGACCAATCCAGCTTAATCCACTGCTACTGAACTCTGCATCACAGTTAAGTAGACACAATGGCTTTTTGCCTAGTATAAGATCTGGAAACATTTTATCATCTTTACAACCTGCCAGATAAATTAATCTGAGCTATGTCTTGCCCTGTTCTTCCTCCCTCCCTCCCTCTCTGTCTCTCACATTCTCTCTGTTATATTTCATTGGTCTCTTATTCCATGTTGTTTTTTTATGGTGAGATTCTGTTTTGCACTTTGGATACTGAAGGAAGGATATTCAAATATCTGATTTTTTTATGTTTAAAAATGAGACAGCTGTGTCTGTGTTTTGACATTATTGCAGTTCATGGAAAAATCTGTTTGTAAATAGAAACTATCTTTATTTCCCCTGCAGCTTTTTCCTGAAAAATTCAAGGTAATCCAAATCTAAGATCCAGAAAATACATTATGTACTTTTCAGCCTTTTCCAACACATTGCTTGCTAGCTGGGTAGGATTGAAAATGTAATCCAATCACCAGGGAAGAACTTAATGGGAGAAGCTGCTTCTTACTTTCCTTCATTGTTATAGTATATCTATATAAGGAGTTACATAGATTCTCTTCCACCGAATCTATATTTTTTCTTTAAAATTTGGAATAAAATATTAAAATGCTATAAAATGTGAAGCATGCAAGCAGTTTTCATAATAGAGCTGTAGACAGACCTTCAAAGGTAATTCTGCCCAGTTGCCCAAGGTAAAATAAAAGGTGCATTATAATTTCTTTTGGAGTTAATGTGGTTTGGAGAAGATGGTTTTTTTCATCAATGATACACATCCTTCCAGCATTCAGGGCCTTCCTACTTGGCTCTGCTACCTGATTTGAAAAAGCCACCTGGGAATTTTCCAAATTATTCTTCCTACCCTTTTCACCAATTTCTTTCCATCTACTTAAATTAAAATGGTTGAACAAATATGGAGCATCACACAGAATTTATTCACAATTAATATATTTTTGTGCAAGATTGTTTCCCCCATTATTGTATTTCTATAACTATTATACCAGAGTATCATTTCATCAAAATACTGGAGTATGGACTATGCTTGAAAATTACCATTAGTTAAATGGCTATGTTTATGCTATGTATCAAACATACTATGTTTTAGCATAGCAGCATGTATGAATACTTCCATGGAAAGACATAAAAAATATCTGGACTGCAGTTTTGCTGGTAAAGGCCATGTCACACTGCCCAACGGATGCAAAAAGGACACAGCCGACGAGCAAAATGTTCCATCCGCTGTTATCCGCTCTCAAAAGGGGCAAAAATTTGCATAAGCAGAGCGGATAACACGGACACGGGGAGGACGCAGGGTGGATGCAAAGCGGATGCGGAACGGAAACCCAGCGGATGGAAGTGGATGGGAGTGGATGGCGCATCCGCAGGGCTTCTGTGGGGCCGTAGCGAAGCGGACGCAGAACGGATACAGCGGATGCAGAACGGACGTGGAATGGATGAAGCGGATGCACAGTGGATGCACAGCGGATGCACAGCAGATGAAGCGGATGCAGAGCGGAAGCCTAGCGGATGCACAGCGGAAGCCTAATGGATGCCTGGCGTTAATTGCGCATGCG
Source organism: Laticauda colubrina (assembly GCA_015471245.1). NCBI lineage: Eukaryota > Metazoa > Chordata > Lepidosauria > Squamata > Elapidae > Laticauda > Laticauda colubrina. The sequence continues at coordinate 37,639,945 of BLBF01000040.1, forward strand.
GGGAGGATGCATTGCGTCAGCCCCGCGGATATAACGGAAGCATCTCGGAAGCAGGTCGCCATTCAGAGGAAAGCCTTGCCTGCCCTGCCTGCATGTCTGCCTGCAAGCCTTGCTGCCAGCCTCCCTGCCAGCCTTGCTGCCAGCCTTGGTGCCTGCCTTCCTGCCAGCCTGCCTGCCAGCCTGCCTGCCAGCCTTGCTGTCTGCCTGCCTGCCAGCCTTGGTGCCTGCCTCCCTGCCAGCTTTCCTGCCAGCCTTGGTGCCTGCCTCCCTGCCAGTCTTCCTGCCAGCCTTGGTTCCTGCCAGCCTCCCTGACAGCCAGCAATCCCACAACCATGCGGAAGCACAGCAAGCCTCAGCCATCTTCTGCCAGCCCTGGCAAGAGGGACGGGGCTACCACCCCGCCCCCTGGCCCTCACTCTGGTTCTGCTGGGGCTTCTGCAGCACGGGCTCGCTCTTCTGGGGCTGGGGCTTCTGCTGCTTCTGCTTCTGGAGGAGCTGATGACAAGCACTCCAGCACCAGCCACCTCCATAGTACCTGGACCCTCCACCCCTGAGACTGAGTGACCAAGAGGAATGCCAGAGTCTCATTTTTGTTTTATACCTTGTTGTTAATAAAGTCTATTTATGATTCACACATTTGCTTCATTTTTTTTTTAATAAAGTCTTGGTGGAAACTTTTAGAAGTGGTTTAAGCCTTTGCATGCTTGTGGGATGGCTTAAGATAGCTGTGGGATGGGCAGGGATACCTGTGGGATGGGCAAGGATACCTTTGGGATGGGTAATAGCTGTGGGATAGATAAACCTCCAGTGCAAGCATAGTGGGACTGTATGGTCCACCCTCCCAGGTGCCACACCTCTGGCCCTTTATTATCAATAACAATGTAATAATTATCCACACATGTCAACATAAACACAACTCTTTATTAAACGCCCTGTTCATTGTAGGCCAACCAAACATACATGGCCCAATCTCATCCGAGTGATGAGACAGGCTGAAGGAAGCATCCGTTAAGCATCTACCATCCTGTCTTGCCACTCCACTGCTCCAGCTGGGGAGTTGCACCAGTGTTTCAGGAGGTTGCGCTGCTTCTTCGCTTCATGTGAGGCTCTGTTGGGACCTTGCACATCCTCAATGTCGATTAGGTTTCGCCCTTGCCTCCATTCCCCAGGCTCCATGTTCCCATTGCCTTGCTGGAGGTCCAGGAGCCTGTTCTGTAAGACTGGGTAGCGGGTGCGCATGAGATTGTGCAGGATGCAGCAAGCTTCCACAATGTTCCTCACGGTCTCTGGGCAATGCTGCATGGTGGTGAGAAGTACCTGGAACCTGTTGGCCAGGATGCCACAGGCGTTCTCCACCACCCGCTTTGCCCTGGCCAGCCTGTAGTTGAAGATCCTCTCCTCATGGGTGAGGAGTCTGGAGGTGTAGGGCTTCATGAGGTAGGTTGTGAGGGAGAAGGCGTCATCCCCCACGATGAAGTAAGGCACATCTTTCTTGTCATTGGGCAGGGGTTCTGGATCTGGGAAGCCCACGATGAGGTTGCCTTCCAGCCCCTCCTTGAGGTGACTGGCGTTGTATACCTGGGCATCTGAAGATGAGCCGTTGCCTGAAGCATCGATGTACATGAACTTGTAGTCAGCATCGACCATGGCGAAGAGGATGATGCTGAAGAAGCCCTTGGAGTTGAAATAAGTGGACCCCGAGTTGGCTGGAGCCTTGCAGGCCACGTGCTTGCCATCGATGGCTCCAACGGTGTGTGGGAAGTTCCACCTCTGATACCACTGCTCTGCAACTTTCTTCCATCCTTCTTCAGTGGAGGGGCACTGGAGGAGCTCCTCCTTGTATTCTTCGATGATGGCCTGCACCACTTCTCTGACCACAATGCTGATGGTGTTGTGTGGCACCCTCCAGCCATACTGCATGCTTCTGTAGGTGGTCCCTGAGGCCAGGTGGCGCAGAGTGAGTGCCACGTTGAGCCCAGGTTCCAGGCTGGCCCGGAAGGTGGTGTTTGCCTTGGTCAACCTGGGTGTCAGGCGCTGCACAACTTCATCAAACATGGCTGAAGGCATCCTCATGAAGTTCTGGAATGCCCAAGGGTGTTCGTTCCTGAGCTCCACCATCAGCTTGTTGTACAGTCCGTCCTCTGCTCTTCTGGCGAACCATCTTCAGATCCAGACTCTTTTGGGGTTGCTCTTTTTCTTCTCACAGTAGACTTCACAGAACCTGCAGATGGCTTCGCACTGCTGCAGAACGATGGTGGCTGCCGAAAGGACTTTGTTACAATCCATGGTGGACATGACTGGGTGCTGTGGAAGAGGAAGAGGCAGATGAAGGCTGCAGAGGTCTGCACTGCTGGTCTGCTGGTCTGAAAGTGAGATGCAGATGAGTTCCTCCCCCTTTTTATAGGCAATATAGGTTTTCCGCTAGGCATCCTCTAGGCATCCTGTAGGCATCCTCTAGACATCCTTAATATCCGAGATAGGTCCCCTCTGCGAACATTTTTTCCGTTTTAAACACTTTGTTTCCGTTCTGCATCTGCTAGGCATCCGTTCTGCATCCGTTCCGCATCCGTTCCACTTCCTCCCTGCCTCCGGGCGGATGGAGTTGCGTGGATGCGTCGCAGATGCCTAGCAGATATCACGGATGCGTAACGGTTGCGTAACGGATGCGTAGCGGATGCGGATCGGACGAACTGGATACATTTTCCGCGCAAAAGATTTGGGCAGCCCAAAACTTTCTGAGCGGATGAAACGTCCATAAACGGATGCTGGACGGATAGAGAGGAAGCAAAACAGAGGCAGTGAGTACATCGCGTTTTCAAATGGACGGCAAGGTTTTTTTGTCCGTTTTACATCCTCTTTGCATCCGTTGGTTCACTGTGACATGGGCTTAACATAGGTTCGTAAGTTTATTCATTATGCATCAGTTGTATTAAGAGAATCTGAACATTTTGATCCACATAAGTGATTATACCAAATCCATCTGGGATTCCTTTGTTTAGATTCAATAACTCTATTCAGCAGTGGTGGTATTCAGCTGGTTCACCGGTTCACACCTGTGTAAATGGGTAGGAAGAATTCGGCATGGGTTGCCAAACTGGTAGTAACTTCTGGCTGGCTGCGCCCCTGACCCAGTCGCCGGTCACTCGCTTGCCCCATCTGCCTGATGCTTCCTCACGCCACCTGCCTGACACTTGCCCCACCCAGTCACTCCTTAAGGTATTTCTTTTTTTCTCTCCCAACAATCAGCTGTTTCTACAATCAGCTGTGCCAGGATTCCTTTTTCTTGCTTACTGCTTCACCCAGGAGGCTTCCCTAAGGCACAGAAGGTCCCAAAATGAAACATGGGGGTGCTGCTGCCCTCCATGCTCCATTTTTTCCTTCCTGAGCCCTAGGGAAGCCTTCTGGCAACAAAAACACCCCCAGGAGATTTCACTGAGGCACAGAAGATCCCAAAATGAAGTGTGGAAGGTGTTGCGCGTCCCCTTCAGGCTCTGTTTTTATCCTTCCTGAGCCCCGGGGAAGTTTCCTAGGAACAAAAACATTGCTCCCAGAAGGCTTGCCTGAGGCCCAGAAGGCCCCCAAAACAGGGGGGGGTGCTGTAAAAAAAGCCACACCCACCAAGCCACACCCACAGAACCGATAGTAAAAAAAAATAAATCTCACCACTGTATCCCTCCTTTTTAATTTTTTGCTTCAGTGTTACAAATAACATATCTAATACTGGTGTGTGAGAGAGGGCAAGAACAGGAAAAGCATTTCCACCCTCAATTTTCCTACCTGTGTGCCATTGGCCCTTTTAGCATATCCTGACTATGAAGTCACCCAGGCTGGATTTATCTGGAGATGTGGTATGATTAGTCTTACCTTCCAAAAAGCTTCCTCTACCTTTAATGTATTTGATTTGCCAATAACAGCTCAGCCTCTCCTTTCCTTGTAAATGTTGAGAGCAGCTGATAAAATCCTGGCTTTCTATTCATTATACTTGCTGGTTCCCAATACTAGTCAAAATATTCTTATCTATTTATGGTTTTTTAAATTTGCCTTAAGGGTTTTTAAAGATTAATTGAACTGGAGATTAATAAGTAATAGCTCACAATCATAATGGTGTTGTGTTCAAATTCAGTGAATTACCATATTTCAGGTTCTCTTCAAATGAGACAAAACTTTGCTTGAAGCCTCTATTAGGAATTTTGCTGTAGAATCTGCGTGATCATTAAATTTGATGAAAAATAATTTACGAGAATCTCTCATAATTTTTGTATCAAGTTTTTATCCTTATTGAGATATGAGGTAGCCAGAGGGTCTGTGTGAATGGCCTGTCTTTAACTGAAGAATCTTGTCTCCCTCAGTGATACTGTTCCTGGCTCCAGTGAGATACCCGGGAAAGAAACCAGAAGAAAGTAGTAGCACTTTTTTTTCCTTCTGAGAGAAAATCCTGTTCTTGGAATAACAAAATAACAGTTGGAAAGGATCGGGGGGGGGGGGGTGTCTTCTAATCTAAGCCCTGCTCAAGCAGGAAACTGTGTGCCATTTCCAACAAATGGTTGTTCAATCTGTTCTTAAAAATCTCCAGTGTTGGAGCACCCACAACTTCTGAAGGCAAGTCATCCTATTGATTCATTCTTCTAAGTGTCCGGAAATTTCTCCTTAGTTGTAGGCTTGTTCTTTCCTTGATTAGTATCCATCCATTGCTTCTTGTCCTGCCTTCAGGTGTTTTGAAAAATAGATTGTTTACTTCTTTGTGGCCCTTCAAATATTGGAAGACTGCTGTCATGTCACTCCCCAGTCTTTCTGGAAAATTTATCCTTCCTAAGAAGAAATTCAGACAGTTCAGTTGCCCACATTTGTGTGAAACTGAATTCAGGAGGCAAATTTAAAAACAAAATTCTCATTGAATGGATTCCAAACTCGAAGGGAATTTAATTCTGAACCTGCATTATGTGATGGTACTAATAGCAGCTCTTTGTTCTACCTTAGCCTGTCAGCAAACTGGCAGCTTTTCTGAAACTGATTTTTGAGGTAGGATTAAAGAGCAAACATTATTAGTCAGTGAACTTTCATACTAAGTAATAGCATATGGCAAATGTGAAGAAACAACAATTTGTGATGTGATCATATTTCAGGACAGAAACAACTAAAATCTCAGTGACTCACCATGCAGGGCTTAAAAATTCCAAAGGGGTAGTATCATGCAGAAGCCACAGCTTTGGTTGTCTAGACAAGACTAATACTGTGATGATCTCTATTTTTCCCTTTCACGTCAAGGAACTCAAGGACTTGGATTAGGTATACATAATATGTTACATTCTTATTATTAGATTCAATCATGTAAATATATATTTTATACTACAAATGACAGATGGCTAAATTTTGCTGGTGTAGTAATCATTTTTTCCATCACTCTGTTTCAAGGCTTCCTGTCAGGCTCCGAGTTCGCCCAGAGCCCGTCAGCTCCAAATATGCCTCCTAGCAAGTCAGCTGGCCATGTCACCTTATCTCTGCTGCTGGATCTGTATTTCTGCTTGTGTGCTGGCCGATGGTTTTGGAATGACTCAGCAAGGCTGAAAATGGATTCTGCAACAACTGCGCGGCTGCAGGATGGAATCTGCAACAACTGCGGGAACTGGCTCTTTATTGATGTGGTGCATATTGTTAAAGTAGGTTGGAGCACATATAGGTGGTAATTAGGACAGGTTAAAACATGGCGAAGGTGGCACCAGGTGGGGATCAGTTAGTAAGGGTCAAAATAGGGTAGGGATATAGACATGTTATAGGGCTAATAGCATTTATGGATAATGGGTTTGGCGTAGCCAGAATTAGAACTTAATATAGGCCTAGGTGTGTCTCATGATAATGATGATAAAAGGAAAGGGAGCAAACTCAAACCCAACTCTAACCTTGCCTGGCTTTTAGCCATTCTCGCCCAATGAGAGTATTTGTTGTTTGATGCTATATTGAATAAACAATCATTGTCCTAAAGAGGAGCTGAAGTTTGGATTCATTTAAAGACAAATCTTCAATACTCAAGAACTGGCTGAGAAAAGGTTTTGCAAATTTCTATCGCCAATTTATTCCATCATTCACAACAATCACATTACTGCTTACGGAACTCTTAAAAACAAAACAATTACCACAGACCAAACGTAAACCAGGGAGCTCAAATGGGAGATTTAGTATATTTGTCCATCAAATATCTGAAGTTGAGTGTCCCATGTAAAACCATCACTGTCCTAACGAGGAGCTGGAGTTTGGATTCATTTAAAGACAAATCTTCAATGCTCAAGGACTGGCTGAGACTTCCTTCCACCCTCCCTCCCTCCTTCCCTCCCTCCCTCCTTCCTTCCTTCCCTCCCTCTCTTCCATTTATGGCTTATAATCTTATATGTATATAAACAGTTTATTTATTTTATAGATGCATTAATATACTATCACAATTGTATGGCGACTCTAAGCAATAGGGTATACAGTGCAGAAAATTCATTTTCTGGGTCTTCCACTGTCTGGAAAGCCATTTAAATTAGTTTTTTATGGCAGTATGAGATGAAGCTGAAAAATTTCTACTTTCCTAAGAAGCTTAGCTCTTTCGGCAATTCAGTAAAATGGGAAAGATCCATAGTATGGAGGGAAGTTCCTGACATATACAATTTCTGATTCACTTATCTGAAAGTGTATATGGCTGATAAATTCAAATCCATAAATAATGAGCAACCATTCACAGAAAGAAAAGTTTGTTAACCCCTGAAATGGATGGATGGAAAGTCAGACAAACAGATAAATATGGGAATCAGAAAATTTATTTATATTATATGGGGAAAATATTTTGGTAACTTAATGACCACAACATGATTGACTTTTGTCTCAATATATGTCCACACAAAAATCATCACAATGATAGGATCCCCAATTATAACTTTAAAAAAGGCAACTATTATCTTATAGACAACGATCTGTCATCCCTTGGTTGGCAATTTCTATTCACTGGATGCAACATTGTTGAAGACCATTACCACATATTTTTACTTGAAGTCAAAAGAGTCATCAAACTATATATACCAATAACAACTCCCAAACCCAGAAAAAACAGATTACCCAAACCAACAAGGAAGCTTCAATCTAAAAAGAGATCACTTTGGCAGAAAAACAAACCTGGTCTGGTTGCCAACTTCAAAAGCTGATACAAAAATTTATGCCACCAGATAAAAACTAAATGCACCAATTATCACATCAAACAAGAAGAAAACCTTCTACGCACCTGTTCCACCCACGCTTTCTACAATTTTGTAAACAACAAGCAAAAAGATTCAAGGTCCATCCCACCCCTGAAAGGACCTAATGGGAAAGACTGCAATGACGACACCATTAAAGCCAACATCTTTAACACATTCTTTGGCTCAGTATTTGTAAACAGCAATGGATCATGCCCAGTATTTCCGAGTCAAACCACAGATAACTACAATGATCTAATACATATCGATTTTACAGAAGACAATGTTGAAAAAGCACTATGCAATCTAAAACCATCTCTATCTATTGGACCGGACAGAATATGTGCCTACTTCTTTAAAAAGCTATCCATTGTCACAGCTGAGCCTCAAAGCATAATCTTTGAAAAATCTTTCAGGACCAGGTCCTTGCCAAAACTATGGTCACAAGCCACGGTCATCCCCATCTTCAAAAAGGGAGACCCCAGCCTACTTGAAAATTACAGACCAATCTCTTTATGTGCGTCACCTGTAAAGTCATGGAATCAATTATTAACCAATCCATCATCCTCCACAAAACAACCTACTCTCTAATAAACAATTTGATTTCAGAAAAAAACTATCCTGTAATCTGCAACTCTGACACTGCAAAAACATGAACTACACAACTCGATCAGGGCAAAGCAACAGACGCAATCTACAAAGACTTCTGTAAAGTCTTTGATTCAGTGGTACATGACAAACTACTCCTAAAACTAAAATTTTATAATATCTCTGGACAACTGCATAACTGGATAGAAGCATTCCTGTCAAACAGGCAACAAATGGTCAAAATTGGGAATGACCTATCAAATTCTGTACCTGTCAACAGTGGTGTCCTCCAAGGCGGTGTTCTAGGACCAACTCTCTTCATACTTTACATAAATGACCTCTGTGATCATATTAAGAGCAATTGTGTTCTCTTCACTGATGATGTAAAGCTATTCAACACCACAGACAATACTGCTACCCTTCAAAAAACCTTGACTTTGTATCAGAATGGTCAAACAAAAGGCAACTTCAAATCTCAACAAATAAATGCTCTGTCTTACATATTGGCAAAAAAAATTCAGAGAATAAAATACAAGCTGAATAGTAAAGACCTTTTTGATGATTCAAACTCTGTCAAAGAGCTTGGAGTACTCATCTCTTATGATCTAAGTGTGAGAGCCAACTGTAACTACATAGACAAAAAGGCATTAAGAGTTGTTAACCTTATCTTATGTAGATTTTTCTCTGGTAATATCACACTACTAACTAGAGCATACAAAACATTTGCTAGACCAATACTTGAATACAGCTCATCAGTCTGGAACCCACATTACGTATCTGATATTAACACAGTTGAGAAAGTCCAGAAATATTTCACAAGAAGAGTTCTCCACTCCTCTACTTGTTATAGAATACCTTATGCCACCAGACTTGAAATTTTAGACCTAGAAAATCAGAACTACGCCGCCTTTGGTCCAATCTAAGTATGGTATATAAAATCATACATTGCAATGTCCTACCTGTCAATGAATACTTCAGCTTCAACGATAACAATACAAGAGCACACAATAGATACAAACTCAAAATAAACTGCACCAAACGCAATTGCAGAAAATATGACTTCAGCAACAGAGTGGTCAATGTCTGGAATACTCTACCTGACTCTGTGGTTTCTTCCCCAAACCCCAAAAACTTCAACCTTAGACTGTCTACCATTGACCTTTCCCCTTTCTTAGAGGTCTGTTCGGGGCATGCATAAGCGCACCAACATGCCTACCGTCCCTGTCCTATTGTTTCTTTTTATTTTTCTTATATGTATCAATTTCATGTATTCATAACTATGTTTATACTTATACCTGTTATAACCGCTTGACAAATAATAAATAAATAAATAAATAAATAAATAAATAAATAAATAAATAAATAAATAAATAAATAAATGCTGAGGGGAAAGCAAGTCCTGGATGAAGAGACTTTTTTGGGGGGGGGGGCTATGAACACATTTTGTATTTGATGTTTAGTATTTCTGTTTTCACTCTTATCTGCCCCCTCTTCCCAATTTCTCCAAATCACATGACTGAAATTACCCATGGTCCTGATGTATTTTAGTCATATATTTTGAGAATATTCTGGGATTGCAAATATGTACTGGTATATGTGTGTATTTGTGGGAGTGTGTGCATGTACATGTATCTATATATTAAACTATCAAACAGCTGTCTAACTAAAGATCCTGAACTGCAGATTCTGGCAATTTAGGACCAAAGTACACATTATGATATGTTCAGCATGACTACTGGAAACTGGGAGCAATTGAGATAATGGAGATATGATTAAACCATATTAACATATTAGAAATTAAATCAAATTATGAAATGTGAAATTAGGAAAAAGATGTATATATTTACCATATAAATGAAATATATCAAAGATTGTTGCTGGGACAGAGAACAGAGAAGTTAGAGATTATTTTTTTAACAAATACCAGATTAGTAGGTTAGTAAACAGATGTACCTACTTAAAAAGTATAAAGAGCATTGTGCTATTTATATTGCAAAATTCTGTCCTAAAGCAAATCAATATCTTTTAGTGTTCTACATACCAAATAATTATGTATGCATATTTTTATTATTAAATAATCTTTAAACTAAAGTTTTAATAAAATTACTGGAATCCTTTGAATTAAACATTGCGTGTGTCCGTGGCCATCTTATTAGAGATCAATAAGCCATTGACATGACCACCTATCATTAATATAAATATATTTTATTCTAAATTATTGTTGCTTTTTCTACTACTATTATCAAAAATAATTTATGGCCCTCTTAAGTTCACCATAACCTTGTAAAATTTGATGGTGTAAGAGATATTGAAAATAATTCAAGGAACTTCAGGGTTAGGAATTGAATGTAGACCTTTCTCAGGAGAACACAAACAAGTAGGGAACGTGTCCATTGTTTGTTCTTCCTTATGGGCTGTCTACTGCACAGAATCATAGAATCATTTGGTTTGGTCGGATCCCAGATATATGAGGAACCTACAATGGCACTTAACTTTGCATCTTGGACCTCTAACTTTCCTATTTTACAAAACAAAGTTAAACTTGGTCACTGTTGATCTATGTTTCATTTCTTACACCAGATAATAACAATCATGATAGATCTCTGTCTACTTTTTTGCTATACACTTACTTATAACAAAAGCAGGAAACAGATTCTCAGCATATACCACTAGCACTCTGAACAGATAGCATGTTTACCTTCTAACTTACACTAGCATAGGAGACAATAGAAACCAAGCGTAGTGTAGTGGTTAAGGTGTTAAACAGGCACATCAGGGAGTCTCAGGTTCTGATCTAATCTCAGCCACAGAAGTTCATTGAGTGACTTTGCAGAAGTTCTTTTCTGGGCCCAACTTATCTCAGAGAGTTTTGCACTGAGAAAACTGGGATGGAGGAAAACTATTGATGCCACTTTAAGTTCCTTTATGGAAGGCGAGAGGAGAAAATAAAGTTTCCCTTGCCTAATGTATTCATAAATGCAAAAAAGGGAAGCTCAATCTTGGACAAAGCAAGGACAATCACTTCAAGATGCTGGGTTTCAACACAAAAAATTTGGTCAAGCGAGGACAAAGAAGTGGGAGGATAAAGGAATTAAAATTTGATTTAATTTAAATGTTAATTAAATTAAATAGATAACTGTCCCCATATGTTCAATTACTTCACCATGGTAAATATACAGGATTGCCTCCCATCAAACCTTGACCCATACCAGTTTGCTTATCGGAATAACAGATCCACAGAGGATGCTTTTGCCATGGCTCTTTACGTTGCACTGAACCATCTGGAGCATAGTGGGAGCTATGTAAGGATGCTTTTCGTTGATTACAGCTCAGCTTTTAATACCATCATTCCAGCTATACTGATAAAGAAGTTGCTAGAAATGGGCCTCTCCTCTCACATCTGCTGTTGGATAAAGGACTTTCTTACTAACAGACCCCAAACTGTTAGGATTGGCAACTATTTTTCCTCCACTCTTGCTCTAGCAAGAGTGAGGCTCTCCAAAGGGTTGTGTGCTGAGCCCCCTTTTGTATTTACTCTACACCTACGACTGCATTCCCTCTTGTCCCACTAAATTAATAAAATAATAAAATTAGCAGACAACATTACATTGGTGGGACTTATATCAGAAGAAGACAAAACGGCCTATAGGTCAGAGGTTCTCAGACTGGTCTTGTGGTACAAGAGTCTTAACCTCACCCTGAACATCAAAAAGACCAAAGAATTGATTATAGACTTCAGAAGATGCAAGGCAGAGACTCTCCAACTATATATCAATGGAGACTGTGTGAAAAGAGTTCATAGTTTTAAATTTCTAGGAACTCATATTTCTGACAACCTTACTTGATCAGTCCACACTATGGCCACTGCAAAGAAGGCCCAACAGTGCCTGCACTTTCTGAGGCTGCTGAAAAAGAATGGTCTAGGTGAGAAGTTGCTGGTTACTTTTTACCGTTCTACCATCGAGGGCATTTTGGCACACTGTGTAACGGTGTGGTATGCAGGATGCTCTGCAATGGATAAGAAGATGCTCCAGAGAGTTATAAACACAGCACAAAAAATCATTGGTTGCTCTCTTTCTTCTTTGGAAGAGATTGCGAAGACCAGACTCCTCTCTAGAACACAAAAATGTCCACAAACCATTCTCATTGGACATTCATATTTTGAACTGTTACCACCAGGGAGGCATTATAGGTGTCTTAAAATGAGGCCTAATAGACTGAGAAACAGTTTCTTTTCCAAGGCAATAATTGTCTTGAATCAAACAATGCATAAGTGATTTAGCCTATGTATATAGTGGCATTTTTAAAGTTTCTAACTTACTATATGTTTTAGATAGGTTTTAGACTAGGTTTTTAATTATTATTTTAATTATTTTAATTTTTAAATACTGTGTAGTGTGATTGTGATGTGGTGTTCGGGACACTGTACTGGAGTAGCTTTCAAATTTCATTTATTTGTAGAATGCAATTACAATAAAGGTATTCTATTCTATTCTAAAATTAAAATTTGGTAGCAATCTAAAGGCTACACTCAAAAGAGTTGAGAGAGTAGCAGATTGCGGATCCTGATGAACGGGTTGCATGTGAAAGCTTTCATTTTCAGCTTGATTTCTTTGATTAAATGTTGAATGTATTTCATTTCAAAAGTGAGAGTTAAAAAGATGTGTTAGGAAGCAGAATAACTGAGAAATTCAATAGGAAAATTAGATCTGAAATATTGTGGAAGCCTGAATTCATTCTCTTTCTCTCTCTCTCTCTCCATGTTTGTATGTTTAAGAGGAAGAAATGAGCAGAACATATTTTGTCTCATAGCTTCCCTTCTAAAATTGAAAGCCAGAAATTGGGAAGTTAGTTTATCTGGGATGGGGAAACTTACTCACCTTTTCAATTCCATAGCCAGTTTGTGATTCTTTATAAAATATGGGAGTGGCTAAAGTGACTATCCTTTTACATATTATTTTGCAAAGATGTTAGTTTTATTCATTTTCTTCACTTAGTCTAACACTGTTGAAGGGGAACATTAACATGTATGTGGTTTGAATTGGAGGTTTATTATGATGGGATTTCTTTAATAAAAGATTCCCAACTTACTTTATGGAGACTTGTATAACTATTGTTTTCAAGATAGGGAAAGCTAGAAATTTGCAACTGGGACAGAAAATATGCTAATATAAATGACTGTAAGATTCAAGGACTGGATATGGGTCAAAGCAGGTGAAGAATTGCAGGGTCTAAATTCCACCACTTGTAATATTTTTCTGTGATGATTTTTCTATCATCACTCTTGTGTACAAGCTGAAAAGAGCACAGCAATTGTGCTGCTATGCAAGCAAGATTTAAAATATAACGATTTTTAAAGCCTGATGATCAAAATTTCTTTGCATATGAAGATTCATTCCTGGTCAATTAATCTTATCAATTATGTTTTGAGCCTTTCTTTTGAAAAGCAAGCTAAGAGCCATTTCTCTGTCATAGACTGACAGCATCAAGTACTTACTGTTGACCTGATATACAGATACTTTAAAGCCTATTCTCATTGGCACAATGACAATTGAACAATCCTTATAGAGTCACTAATGGATTTTTCTATTGTTCAATTCAAGTCTTTCTATCTTATTTTTTACATGATTCTACCTGTCTCTTCAAACAAAGTAATAATATTGGGGTTACTTATATAAATTATGTGTGAAAAATTCAATGTTCTCTATAATAAATTTTGGAAGTTATAACAATTCAAATTCAGAAATCTGATCTTCTGCTGTTGCATAATATTCTAGAGGCTACAGTTTTTTAGGAAATTACTGAAGCTATGAGCCTACACACCCACACCCACACTTGAATCAGAGTAGCAATAAGTGCACTGTTTTTTTTTAAATATTTTCATGGTCTTTGAAAGCTTCCAGATTCTTGGGAAAACATTCCTTTAGGCTGAAATTTCTCATGTTCGCTCAAACAGTTTATGAAGTGAAAATTATGTTTTTCCATCTCTGTTGTTCTATTAAAAGTGCTAACATTGCAACCATTTATTAACTGTTAAGATGTTTTCTATATAAACAACTAATTGCAGAGATCTAGGGATATGATTGGATCACTTTAGCCCTAAAGAGCACACAGGATATATTAATGCTTTCAATAGAAAACCAGGCCAATGTTCCATATTCAATGATAGATAGATGATTGGTAGCTAGATAGATACATTAGATACAAGGGTGGGTTTCAGCTGATTTGGCTGAACTAGATGTTCATTTTACATCTGGTTTGGTGAACTGGTAGTTCCGACAACTTGCAGGCCCTGCCCAGGAGTCCCCACATGTCCATTTTGGATTGCAGGTAAGTGCAGGGCCTGTGCTGAGGCTCAGGGAGGGTGAAAAACAGGCCTCCTGGAAGCTCCAGAAGGCCAGAATTGGGTCTGTTTCCGGCCTCCAGAGCGCTGCAGAGCCTGGGAAGGGTGAAAACCTCTTAGAGGCTTAAGGAAAGCCTCTGAAGCCTGGGGAGGGAGAAAAATGGGCCTCTTGGTGTTCTGTATGGAACTTGATAGGTTCCAAGTCCCTTGTTCTGATTGGCCGAAAAGGCCACTTATGGATTGGTTCACTAGGAACCAATCCAGGAAGCTGCCAAATGGCGGGAAGAGTTAAACAAGTGTCATTGGCCACAAGCCAACAGGCAAGCCGCTATATAAAGGGCTGCCACAGTTTGGGCTATGTTCCGTATCTTTTGCCTTGCGAGTTTAAATAATTGTTGTTTGGAACCCGGTCTCATGTGCTTCTTTCCGGAAGAAACACTTGGAAGCTCTGGAAGTCTGGCAATGGACTCGTTTCCAGCCTCCAGAGCCTCCAGAGCCTCCAGAGCCTCCAGAGCCCGGGGAGGACAAAACTGGCCTCCTGGAGGTTCAAGGAAATGCCTCCCATTTTTGTTTCCAGAGTGGTGCAGGAGGCCAACTAGGCCACGCCCACCATGGTCACACCCACCATGGTCACACCCACCCAGAAACTTGACAGAGAACCAGTTGTTAAATTTTTAGATAAATAGATAGATAGATAGATAGATAGATAGATAGATAGATAGATAGATAGATAGATA
>BLBF01000040.1:37654827-37764970 GCA_015471245.1 Laticauda colubrina
ATAGATAGATAGATAGATAGATAGATAGATAGATAGATAGATAGATATTTCATTCTACCCTAAAACTGCACAGTGCAATCGTTTCATTTAGGACCTGAACAAACAGGCCATGATAAACTCCTTTTGCACACAGTTCTGGAAGGAATGAGCTGAGGTTCCTGAATCAGAGGTGGTATTCAGCCAGTTCTGACAGGTTCTGGAGAACTGGTAGCAGAATTTTTGAGTAGTTCAGAGAACCAGCAAATACCACCTCTGACTGGCCCCACCCCCATCTATTCTCTGCCTCCCAAGTCTCAGCTGACTGGCTGGGTCTTCTTTTGTTTCCCTGCACAGGAGAATGAAGCTGGAAAGCAGGTTAGTGAGGTGGGGAGGGAATAGGGATTTTATAGTATCCTTCCTCTGGAGTGGGGTGGAAATGGGGATTTTACAAGCCCACCAAGCTACGCCCACCAAGCCACACCAAACCCACCAAGCCAAGCCCACTGGTAGTAAAAAAAATTTTAATACCACCACTGGTCTGAATGCTCATTACCCCTGACATAGCCAATGTGTGAATAGGGCAATTGTGTAATGCCAATTTTCTTTACTTCTTTCATGTATCATTTGTCCCGTGGCATCAATGAAAGTGAACCGGTCACTATAAAGCACTATAAAGATAGTCCTTTTGTCCTATCTCAGTGCTGGAACTTATACTACCTTGTCTCCCTGACTATTTGAGAGGTGTTGAAGATTGGCACAGAACAGCATTTTAATTAAATAGGTGGGTCTACCAGTAGTGTACTTTTTGGTTACAACTAATGCACTGGTATTGTACCATTTAATGGTATTGTACCATTTAAGGCACTGGTAATGGTGAATGGCATTCTAGTTTTATTATTTGGGCAATCCAGGAATAGGTGAAGGAATACTCTGGGACTGTAGGAGAGGAGTGGGCAATGAGCAGGTTGGATGTAGCCTCCAGCTCTTATTTATTACTTAATGGAGGATTCCAGGACTGTTTCATAAAAGGTATTGTTTTTCTAAGGGCACACTTAGAAAGTTTTTTGTGGTTTTTTGTGAACACACTTTTGGGGTCCACAAACTGTATAATCATTGGCAAAAGCCAACATATTTAATTTCATTTTAAAACAAAACCTAAATTGCATTTTGTTATAAACAGAAAGGAAAAAATGAACAATAATAAAGATTTACTAATGAATAGGTAAAGAACAATCTCTCTATAGCTTAAAACATAAAAATGAAAATTAGGTATTAGTCTGAGAGTCAATTTGGTGTAATAGTTAAGGCATCAGGCTGGCTGGAAGACTTTGAGTTCTAATTCCACCTTAGGTGCAAAGCCAGCTAGTGAC
Source organism: Laticauda colubrina (assembly GCA_015471245.1). Taxonomy (NCBI): domain Eukaryota; kingdom Metazoa; phylum Chordata; class Lepidosauria; order Squamata; family Elapidae; genus Laticauda; species Laticauda colubrina. The sequence continues at coordinate 37,656,177 of BLBF01000040.1, forward strand.
CTTTGGCTAGTCACTTTTTCTCAGGCCTAGGAAAAAGACAATGCAAGCTACTTCTGAAAAACTTTCTCAAGACAACTGCAGGGACTTCTCCAGAATTGATTTATTTGTCCATGAATTGATTTCTTCCTCTACTGATTCTATGGTTCCTTTTTAAGGGACCACCTCAAGGCAACGGAAACTACAAAGCCATGTACCATCTGAAAGTCTTGTGTGCAGCCTGCAGAGACACTCCAAAAGCTGTCACTTGATTAACTTTTGTAGTAATAGATGAATAAATTGTCAAATACATTGGGTGGTGTTAAACCTGGGTTCCCCAACCAGGGTTAGGTAGACAAGCTAAACAGAATGTGCAGCGTTAGTCAGATAGGCACACAGATAAATGAGTGAGCTAAGCTTGTATGTTTATTAACATACAGTAAAAATAACAGATACACTTGTGCTATCAAGAATATATTTTATTCCAGTATAAGTTTATGGCATAGTCAAATAACAGTTCAATATTCATTTACCATGTAGGCAGTCCATTCAGGGGTATTCATTTAGCAAAGTCCATGTAGAATATCCTATGTCAGTTCACTTACAAAATCAGTCCTTTGTTGTCTCTCCCGTTCGAGCAATGCAGTCTTGATTCCAAGCAGTAATCAGGGATCATCAAAGCCAGAGAGAGAGAGAGCAAGCCGTAGTCTTGCTACTTTTATATTGTTTTCATGACCACTCCTTTAATTGCTATTTCCACAGTTAAAGCTACAGACACTTTAACATATACTAACTATGATTCATAGTTATTATTTCACCTAAACCAGTTAGGGTAAACAATGTTATCCCTAACATTCTCCCCTTTTAGGTTACATAATAACTATGAATCATTTACATTTTTCAATTATATTTTTCACAACTTTCTTTAAACTTAATTGCTCCTTGAGCTTTTGTAAATTGGTCTGCAATGTTTTCTTCTGACATGCAGTATTCCAATTTTATGAGTCCATTTTTCACTGATTCTCTTACATTCAAATATCTTAAGTCAGTATGTTTTGATCTAGTTTTTACAGCAATACTAGTAGCTAACTTTATAGCTGCTTGGTTATCCTCATACACAATAATAGAATCTTTCACAGTTATACCCATATCCAACAATAACTGTTTGTAGAAAATCAAGTCAGTGCATAATAATGACAGACATGAAAATTCAGCTTCCATCGTGGATAAGCTAATATGCTGTTGTCTGATTGACCTCCATCCTATTAGTGTCTTACCAAATAATATAGCCACCCCAGATGTTGATTTTCTAGTGTTTATATCAGTTGCAAAACTTGCATCTGCATAAGCACTAAGACTCAAATCACCCTTTGGTTCTATATATAATGCATGGTTTATTGTTCCCTTAAGATATCTCAATATTCTTTTTAAGGATTTCCAATGATATTCTTTTGGATCTGAATTAAAACGTGCCAGCTGATTTACACTATAAGCTATATCTGGCCTTGACCAATTGCTTATATATGATAAGCTACCAATCAAAGATTGATATATGGACTTATCAAATTTGGGACTTTGATCATTAGTTTGGCAAACTTCCTGACTCATTGGAGTCTTTGCCGGTTTACAAAGTTCCATCTTATAAGTTTTAATTAATTGGCAAATTTTATCTTCTTGAGATATCTTAAAACCATTATTTTATTTATTGTCAATCCCAGATACCTTTTAATTTCACCTAAATGCTTTATTTTTATCTTTTTGGCTAATAATGATATAATCTCATTAGCTTCATTATTAGTCTTAGTTATTAAAGCAATATCATCTGTAAATAATAACAATAATGACACTGTTCTATTATTTTCTCTTTTAAACACACACGGATCTGCTAAACCAGATTTAAAACCTATATTGTTTAACTCTTTCACAATATATTGGTTCCACTCAAACCCAGATTGTTTCAACCCGTAAAGACTCTTTTTGAGTTTCCAACAATCATTATTATTTACTTTATTTTCTTTTATACCAATTGGTTTTCTTAAATATATAGTGTGCTGCAATGGTGCATGTAGATAAGCAGTTTCTACATCTAAATGGTTAATGACATAGTTTTTCTTAGCTGCCCACACTAATGCTGCTCTTAAAGATGTAGCTTTAAGGCTTGGTGCAAAAACTTCATCATAATCAGATGCAGTTTGATTAAATCCTTGAGCTACTAACCTAGCTTTATGGGTAACAGTCCCATCATTTCCAGTTTTTACTTTAAATATCCATTTGCACCCAATGGATTTTTCTCCTGGAGTAATTTGGCATCTTCATACACTTTCATTACCTTTAATGAATTTAGTTCTTTTTCCATAGCCTTTTGCCAATTCTCCTGATCCTTAGCAGGATACATCCTAAGTTCATCTACACTAGTTGGAACTTTAGTTACTTGGCAAACTATACTTGCTTGATACCTATCAGGTGGTCTAGTTACACGTGTAGTACGTCTAGGTATGATAGGACTTACAGGTGGACTTTCCTCTACTAATTGTTCTTGATCATGTAACTCTTCCTGATCAACTATTTCCTCTTGTTCTGGTCCTATTTGCTCTTCATGGACTTCTTCTTTAATTGGATGCGGTATCTGCTCTCCCGCATCAGATGGGCGTCTCATGATAGGGAGCGAAGGAGAGAGAAACGACAGGAGATGAAGTTCCTCGCGATGAGTGCACCCAGAATGGCTGGGTACACGCTCTTTTATTATGCTCATTCAAAAGGGGGTGATTGTTTATTCAGAACCTAGGTTAAGCCTAGGTCAGACGGAATGTACAGATTTAACAATGGCTCAAATAAAAGCAAGATATCAGGACAGACAGGATGGCAAGAATTATATTTGATCAGGATATTACTTCTTCACAAAGCTGCATGCCAGACAATGTAATCCCAAGTGAATAAACCATTTCTGCAAATGTTTGACTCCTTGTCTCTGTACGTGCCCTGTAAAAGGTCACTGAGAAGACAGAAGCTTAATGATTACACGTGAATGATACAATGTTGCAATGTTTGAATGATACATAGTTGCATTGATACACAGTTGCAAACACATAAATGATACATAGTTACAACAATTGGACTCTTCTTATAGCTAATCTGATCTTTCTGCCTTTTGTAGGGTTCAATAATTACTTCATTATTTAAATCTTGCTCTAATCTATTCCATCCTACATGTTCTAGGAATTTTGCACTAGCACTGGTGTAAACTCTAGATGTACCTGGTTCCCAGAATCTATAAGATCTATGATTAGATGTGTATCCTACAAAAATCAATTGTTTAGCTCTATGCTGTCCTTTGTATCTAAGTTGTGTAGGGATATGCACCCATGCTGGTGCTCCAAATGTGTGCTTGTAACTTAAATCAGGTTTTGTACCATGCCACAGTGTGAATGGTAATTCACCTGTTGTTGAATTAACAACATTATTTAATGTATGATTACCACACATTATTGCTTCTCCCCATAAATTGTCAGGTAATCCTGAATCAGACATCATAGTTTGTGCCATTGATTGTAATGTTTGGCCTCTTCTCTCTATAAAGGCATTATGTTGTGGCCTATATGGTGCAGACATTTTATGTTGAATACCTAACTGTCTAAGTCTGTTTTTAAATTTATTATTTGTAAATTCTGTACCATTATCTGTTATGAGAGTTACTAATTTCTTTTTAGTTTTTCTTTCAGCGAATTTTAGCCAATGAAATAGATTTTGATATGTTTCAGTTTTGCTCTTCATTAAATAGCAAAACCCATATCTTGAATAGTGATCCATTATACTTAGTATGTCACGAGCTCCTCCTACACTTGGTTTTTTCGGACCTATTAAATCAGCAAATACTACTTCTAATGGCTCTTTAGTAGTAAATCCATCAAATCTATTAGCCGGTATGACCCTGCTCTTATTTTGATTACAGGCATTACATTGCAAATACTTATTACAAGATTTCAAACTTATTCCCTTAGACAATTCAACAGTTTTCTTAAGCATTTTAAAATTTAAATGCCCTAGCCTTCGATGTAACAAGTGAATACATTCGTCATGAGGTTTCTTATTTTCATAAATTGTGTTAGCCACCTTTAAACCATCATCATTTAACACATATAATCCATCTCTTAAAGATGCAATTATTCTCTTATCTTCTTTTTCAATGATGCAGTTATCTCCCCTAAATGTAACTACATATCCTAGTTTAACCAAAATTCTAACTGAAATTAAATTAAACTTAAGTTGTGGTACATATAACATTTTTACATTCTCTTTTATAAAAGAACAATATGCTATACCTTGACCTTTAGCTTTCAGTTTCCAGCCATTGGCTAACGATATCTGCTGTGTACTCTGGGACATTTTAATAAAATTTTTGTTATCATTTGTTATACAATGGGATGCCCCACTGTCAACCACCCATAAATTATTTTTTACAGCTCCGTTAGTATACATGGCTAACTCTAAATGTTTATTTATCTTTTGATGATTTTTAGTATTCTGGGCAGCGTTCTGGCGCTTTGCCTTTTTACAAAATCTTGCCAAATGTCCTCTTCCTCCACAATTAAAGCACCTTTTAATTGCGTATGCAGTAGGAGATTTATTATCTTCTTTTTGAGGTTGCTCCCTCCTTAATTCATCTCTTTCATGTCTTCTTCTGGCCTCTTCGATCAATCTGCCAGTTATATCAGTTAAAGTTAAATTTTGTTTTGGCAAAATTTCAAGTGAAGTTACGTAGTTATAACTTTCATCAAGGGAAGATAGAGTTATATAAACTTGATGTTGTTCAGAGAAAATAAGCTCTTTCTCGTGTAATTCTTGGAAAATGCTTTGCATAATTTTTAAATGACTCTGCATATCACCATTTGTTTGGAGACGTGTCCTGAAAAGCTTCCGTGTTAGATTTATGTGAGCACCAATATTATCTCGAACATAAATTCTCTTCAGCTTCTGCCAACACCCAAAAGCCGTTTTCTCTCCGTGGATATAAACAAGCTGTTGATCAGTTAAGGTTAACCCAATTATGCAAATGGCTTGTTGATTTTTATGCATAAATTTTTTTATCTTTAGTCTGTCTTCCTCATCCTCTGGATCCCATTCTTCTACGTTTGGTGGACTTTCAATTATGTTCCACAGACCTTCTCCTCGCAGAAGTAGACTACATTTTGTAGACCATGATACATAGTTTGTTCCATCCAGCTTGGATATAAGGGACAAACTTTGTAAATTGACTTGTGCCATGTTTTCTTATATGGATATAAAAATATAATTAATAAAACACAGCTGTCTGTTTACTGTAATGTATAACAACACAAACTCTCACTTTTTACATAAATCTGTTTAAGCCTAGTTAAACTGACTTTGCAGCCTCTGGGCCCATAACCAGTGTTAAGCCTGGGTTCCCCAACCAGGGTTAGGTAGACAAGCTAAACAGAATGTGCAGCGTTAGTCAGATAGGCACACAGATAAATGAGTGAGCTAAGCTTGTATGTTTATTAACATACAGTAAAAATAACAGATACACTTGTGCTATCAAGAATATATTTTATTCCAGTATAAGTTTATGGCATAGTCAAATAACAGTTCAATATTCATTTACCATGTAGTCAGTCCATTCAGGGGTATTCATTTAGCAAAGTCCATGTAGAATATCCTATGTCAGTTCACTTACAAAATCAGTCCTTTGTTGTCTCTCCCGTTCGAGCAATACAGTCTTGATTCCAAGCAGTAATCAGGGATCATCAAAGCCAGAGAGAGAGAGAGCAAGCCGTAGTCTTGCTACTTTTATATTGTTTTCATAACCACTCCTTTAATTGCTATTTCCACAGTTAAAGCTGCAGACACTTTAACATATACTAACTATGATTCATAGTTATTATTTCACCTAAACCAGTTAGGGTAAACAATGTTATCCCTAACAGGTGGGTACTCATCATTAATTATATCCCATTAATTCATTTTAAATTACAGTACTCTAAAACAAGGTTAATTGCACCAAACTTGATTGCAGGAAATATGACTTCAGCAAAAGAGTGGTCAATGTCTGGAATACTCTACCTGATTCTGTGGTTTCTTCTCCAAACCTCAAAAACTTTAACCTTAGACTGTCTACTATTGACCTCACCCCTATCCTAAGAGATTTGTAGGGGGCATGCATAAGCACACCAATGTGCCTACTATCCATGTCCTATTATTTCTTATTTTTTTTATTTTTCTTATATGTATCCATGTATTCATAACTGTTTTTACTTATACTATTATCTTGTAAGCAACTGACAAGAATAAATAAATAAACAAATAAAGTTCTGTAATTAACTTATTTTGATTTTCCTGCACTTTTGAGATGTCAATCAAGAGATGTAAGTAGTTGTTTGCCAAGAAAAATGGTACAGTACTGTTAATCCAACAGCAAAAGTAACAACCATATGAGTTAGCAATTTTCAGTCTTAAGGCTAGGTCACATCGGCCAACGGTTGTAAAGCGTATGTAAAAAGGACACAGCGGACGAGCAAATTTTCCATCCGTTGTTATCTGCTCTCAAAAGTGCCCCAAATTTGCATAAGCAGAGCGGACAACAACGGAAAGGAACGGATGGGGAGAGGATGTAGCCAGGATGTTAAGCGGGATGCTCAACGGAAGCCTAGAGGATGAAAGCGGATGGAAGCGGATGGCACATCCGCAGGGCTTCCGGAGGAGAATACCGAAGTGGACGCGCAGCGGAACGGATGCAGAGCGGATGCCTAGCAGATGTCTAGCGGATGCAAAGCATTCACTGTGCATGCGGGGAGGATGCATTGTGTCAGCCCCACGGATATAAAAGGATGCAGCTCACGAGCAGGTCACCTTTCAGAGGAAAGACCTGCTGCCAGACACATCTTCAGCCAACAACCATGGGGAAGAAGAGGAAGCCTGTGCCTACTCCTGCCAGCCCTGGCAAGAAGGACAGGACCACCATCCCACCACCTGGCACTGACTCTGCTTCTGCTGGGGCTTCAGCTGCCGGTGCTTACTCTGCTGGTGCTGCTCCTGGTGCTGGTGCTTCTGCTGGTGCTTACTCTGCTGGTGCTGCTCCTGTTGCTGGTGCTTCTGCTGGTGCTGCTGCTGGTCCTGCTGGTGCTGCTGCTGGTTATGCTACTGCTGGTCCTGCTGGTCCTGCTGGTGCTGTTGCTCCTGCTGCTGCTGCTGGTGGTGGTGGTGTGGTGGACCAGCCCCTAGAACCTCAAAGCTCTACTGATGAGGGCCCAGAAGGCCCTGCCAGAGGGAGGAAGAGGCATTGGTGAGATAAGGAGGAGAGGAGACAGTACTCCATTGCAGAGGAACATGAGGATGAGGTGCTCGAATGGCTGAGGAAGAACGAGTACCACTGGCGGAAGGGACACAGGCTCTATCGAAACACCAAGCGGAAGCAGGCTGCTTGGAGAGAGAAGGCAGAGAGCCTGGGCTACACTTCGGATGTCCTCCTCGGGTGGTGGAAGCACATGCACACCTGGTATGGGAAGCTGCACCTGAAGAAGTCTGGCCAGGCCGCGGTCAAGCTCACCGACCGGGAGACCTATGTGATGGCCAAGTGCAGATTCTTGGAGGGTGAGATCCACCACTGAGGAGCAGCCCCTCTGTCTACCCTCACTCTCAGACAGCCCACAGAGAGCCAGTCCTCTTCTGGCCAAGATTCAGCTCCTGTGTCCAGGCAGGTATCTGTGGAGTGTCCCACGACGGAGACCCCCCCAAGAGCTGCACTCCCTGTGGCAGAGCACATGGAGGACCCCCTGACGCAGTTGGAGCAAGAAGAAGCCACTGCCACCAGAGACCAACCCACTCCCACCCCCAGATCCACCTCCACAGAAAGCAGGCAGAGAGGCAGACCGGAGGGACAGAACCACACTGTCCTCTTGGAGATCAGGGACACCATCAAGAGCAGCATAGATCTCCTCTCTCCGCTGGTACAGTCCGACATACCATCCTCTAACAGAAAGCCCTTCCTCACCTACGTCAACCAGACCCTCATGGAAATGCCTGAATCCCAGTACCAGGTGATCAAGGAGAAGATCAAAGGTCTTCTGCACCACCCTCCAGGCCCAGCTGAACCTGCTCTGACCCAGCCCAGGTCTGCTCCTCCACCCCAGGTGATGTCACAGCCCTCCCAAGGCTTTCCGCAGGCCCTCACCTACCAAGGGTACGGCTACCAGGAGTTCCAGCAGCACAGGCAGCCCTTCCCAGTCCAGGCACAGGTTCCTAGCCTGCCACAGGTGCCACCGATGCCACCTACGCCACAGATGCCACCCACGCCACAGATGCCACCCACGCCTCACCTCGCTCACCTCCAGACCAGACAGCTCCACTACACTCCTCCTTCCTCCACCCCACAGCCAACCCCGGCCTCAGAACATCTGTCATCGGTCTTGGGACTGACACTCCATGTCATGGAGGAAGGGGCTCTCAACATCACAGGACTGAACCAGCTCTCTGAGAGCTTCCTCCACACACCATCCCCTGTTGTCCTCTCGGGGCCAGGCAACCCAATGGTGCCTCAGACCAGCAATCCAGCCACTGCCACCTCCACAGCACCTGGACCCTTCACCCCTGAGACCATGGGTATGCCTCAGAGTGACTGAGAAGAGTGCCGGAGACTGGGTTGCTACCTGTTGACTTTATCTTTGCTTGGGACACTTTACTTGGGTCATTTTGCTTTTACAGTTTGTTATTAATAAAGTTTATCTTTGCTTCACACACTTGGTTCAGTTCTTTTAGTAAATAAAGTCTTGGTGGAACCTTTTAGAAATGGTTTAAGGCTTTGCATGCTTGTGGGATGGGTAAGGATAGCAGTGGGAAGGGCAGGGATACCTTTAGGATGGGTAATAACTGTGGGATGAGTAAGGATAGCAGTGGGATGGGCAGGGATACCTTTGGGATGGGTAATAGCTGTGGGATGGATAAGGATAGCAGTGGGATGGGCAGGGATACCTGTGGGATGGGTAATAGCTGTGGGATGGGTAAGGATAGCAGTGGGATAGATAAACCTCCAGTGCAAGCATAGTGGGACTGTATGGTCCACCTTCCCAGCTTGCCACACCTATGGCCCTTTATTATCAATAACAATTTAATCATTCATCAACACATTTCAACATAAGCACAACTCTTTATTAAATGCCCTGTTCATTGTAGGGCCACTCAACATACATGGCACAATCTCATCAGTGTGATGAGACAGGCTGAAGGAAGGATCCATTAATCTTCTATCATCCTGTCTTGCCACTCCACTGCTCCAGCTGGGGAGTTGCACCAGTGTTTCAGGAGGTTGCACTGCTTCTTCCCTTCACATGAAGCTCTGTTGGGACCTTGCACATCCACAGTGTCTATCAGGTTTATTCCTTGCCTCCATTCACCAGGCTCCATGTCCCCATTGCCTTGTTGGAGATCCATGAGCCTGTTCTACAAGACTGGGTAGCGGGCGCGCATGAGATTGTGCAGGATGCAGCAAGCTTTCACGATGTTCCTCATGGTCTCTGGGTGATGCTGCATGGTGGTGAGAAGTACCTGGAACCGGTTGGTCAGGATGCCAAAGGCATTCTCCACCACCCGTCTTGCCCTGGACAGCCTTTAGTTGAAGATCTTCTCTTCACGGGTGAGGCATCTGGAAGTGTATGGCTTCATGAGGTAGGTTCTGAGGGAAAAGGCGTCATCCCCCACGATGAAGTAGGACACATCTTGTGTGTTGTTGGGCAGGGGGTCTGGATCTGGGAAGCCCATGATGAGGTTGCGTTCCAGCCCCTCCTTGAGATGACTGGCGTTGTATACCTGGGCATCTGAAGATGACCCGTTGCCTGAAGCATCGATGTACATGAACTTTTAGTCAGCATCGACCATGGCAAAGAGGATGATGCTGAAGAAGCCCTTGTAGTTGAAATAATTGGACCCTGAGTTGGCTGGAGCTTTGCAGGCCACGTTCTTCCCATCTATGGCTCCAACGGTGTGTGGGAAGTTTCACCTCTGATACCACTGCTCTGCAACTTTCTTCCAGCCTTCTTCAGTGGAGGGGCACTGGAGGAGCTCCTCCAGGTATTCTTCGATGATGGCCTGCACCACTTCTCTGACCACAATGCTGATGGTGTTGTGTGGCACCCTCCAGCCGTACTGCATGCTTTTGTAGGTGGTCCCTGAGGCCAGGTGGCGCAGAGTCAGTGCCACCTTGAGTCCAGGGTCCAGGCTGGGCCGGAAGTTGGTGTTTGCCTTGGTCAACCTGGGTCTCAGCCAATCCAAAACTTCATCAAACATGGCTGGTGGCATCCTCATGAAGTGCTGGAATGCACGAGGGTCTTCGTTCCTCAGCTCCACCATCAGCTTGTCATACAGTCCGTACTCGGTTCTTCTCGCGATCCATCTTCGGACCCAGACACTTCTTGGACACCTCCTTTTCCTTCTGTAGAACAGGTGAAAGAGCCAGTAGAAGGTTTCGTACTGTTGTAGAATGATGGCGGCTACCAAAAAGAGTGTGCGACGATCCATGGTGGAGATGACTGGATGCTGTGGAAGAGCAAGAGCAAGATCAAGGCTGAAGAGGTCTGCACACCAGGGCTGCTGGACTGAAAGTGAGATCCAGGTGATTTCCTCCCCCTTTTTATTGGAAATATAGGTTTTCCGCTAGGTGTCCTTCCGCATCCTCTCGACATCCTCCAGACATCCTAAATATCCGAGATACGTCCCCTGTACGAACGTTTTTTCCGTTTTAATGCTTTATATCCGAGCTGCATCCACTTTCATCCTTTCCACTAACGCTGTGTGTCCGTTCCACGTCTGTTTCGCTTCCTCCCTGTGTCCGTTTTCCGCTGGAGAGGATGTGAGTTGCGCGGATGCCCAGCGGATGCCTAGCGGATGCCTAGCAGATATAGCGGACACAAAACAGATGACAACGGACGTATAACGGATGTTCCCCGTATGCGTAGCGGCTGTAGAATGGACACGTTGGTTACTTCATCCGCTCAAAAAGTTTTGTACAGCTCAAAACTTTTTGAGTGGATGAAATGTCAGTAGACGGATGCTGGATGGATAGAGAGTATGAACAATGGACGCAGTGAGTACAGAACAGATGCATCGCGTTAACCAACGGATGGCAAGCATTTTTCTCCATTTTCCATCCTCTTTCCATCCGTTGGTGCAGTGTGACATGGGCTTTAGGACTGTATCATTTTTTAGCATATTTTTTCATACACTCTGCAAATAATCAGCTTAGATTTCTAGTTAATATGCATCTTCCCCAGTATGGGGAAGAAGGGCCCATCAGAGGTATTTTTAGCCCTGTATTTTTGTGTTTTTTTTTGAATTACAGTTTTCATCAACCTTACCCAGCAGATGTAATCAGTATCAGAAGTCACCTGCATTTGCATAACCAACATTTCTGTCCCTCCCTTTTTCTTTCCACTCCACCCCACCCTCCCATCCCATTTTGGTTCAAATCCTACACCAGTCTAGACCAGTGGTGTCAAACTTGATTTCATTGAGGGCTGAATCAGGGTTGTGTTTGACCTCAGGGGGGCAGGGTGGGTGTGCCCAGGGTGGGCATGGCCACCTCAATGTCACTTGTGTCAGGGGTGCCTGTGGTGGCCCGAGTGCTCTGCCAGTAAAACAGAGTTTGGGAAGGCCGCACAAGTACAGCCTTCCTGAGCTCCATTTTTGCTGGAACTACAGGCTGGTCTTTCGCAATTTCCAGGGCAGTCCCACAAGCCAGATCTAAGCACTCCTTGGTCTGGATCTGGACCGCTAGCCTTGAGTTTGACACCCCTGGTCTAGACACTCTTCATTTGATGAAGTAAACTGAAGTTCATGAAAGCCTGTATCTTTTAATAAAATATGTTAGAAAAAGGTCCTACCAGAATCCTGATTTTTTATTTTTTTTGCCTAACACTGCTCTCTTCCAAAAATGTTAACACCAGGATATGTGTCATAGTGAGTTAATAATAAGTGAATCTGTTCCGTCTCAATAGAAAAGAAGTTGTTAAAGTTTGATACATATAAAGCCCAATTACTTGAGACCAGTGGACCCATAAAAGCAAATAGCTGCCATGGGAACCTGCTTACATACCAAATGGCTTCCACAATGATGCCACTAGGCACAAAACATCAACATATTTGAAAAAAACTGATCAGATGGCTCTCTTTCAACTTCTTTAACTTGTGCTATTCATCCTTTCAAGGCCCAACTTAGCTTCATTTTCATTTTCTTTTTTGGGATAAGTGGTCACATCTACAAAATTCTGACCTACAGCCATAGCCCATTGTTATTTTATATGAATACCTTAAACCCATATCACACTGCACCAACAGATGGAAAGAGGATGTAAAATGGAAAAAAACACTTACCATCCGTTGGTTAACACGATGCACCCGTTCTGTACTCACTGCGTCCGTTTTGCTTCCTCTCTATCCATCCAGCATCCGTCAACTGAGGTTCCATCCGCTCAGAAAGTTTTGAGCTGCTCAAAATTTTTGAGCGGAAAATGTATCAAATGCGTCCGTTCTGCATCCGCTAGGCATACGGGGCACATCTGTTCTGTATCCGTTGTCATCCGTTACGCGTCTGCTATATCCGCTAGGCATCCGCTACACATCCGCGCAACTCAAATCCACTCCAGAGGTAATGGACGCAGGGAGGAAGCGGAAGGGACGCGGAATGGACGCGCAGCATTAGTAGCACAGATGGAGAAAGGATGAAAGCGGATGCAGCTCGCATACAAAGCATTTAAAACAGAAAAAACGTTCTCAGAGGGGACCTATCTCGGATATTAAGGATGTCTTGAGGATGCCTAGAGGATGCAAAGGGACACCTAGTGGAAAACCTATATTGCCTAAAAAAAGGGGGAGCAACTCACCTGGATCTCACTTTCAGTCCAGCAGCCCTGCTGTGCAGACCTCTGAAGCCTTCATCTGCCTCTTGCTCTTCCACAGCATCCAGTCATGTCCACCTTGGATCGTAACACAGTCCTTTTGGTAGCCACCATCGTTCTGCAACAGTGCGAAGCCATCTACAGGCTTTGTTTACTCTACTACGAGAAGAAAAGAAGGCAGCCAAAAAGCATCTGGGTCCGAAGATGGATCGGGAGAAGAGCAGAGTACGGACTGTACAACAAGCTGATGGTGGAGCTCAGGAACGAAGACACTCGGGCATTCCAGAACTTCATGAGGATGCCTCCAGCCATGTTTGACAAAGTTCTGCAACGGCTGACATCCAGGTTGACCAAGGCAAACACCAACTTCCGCCCCAGCCTGGACCCTGGGCTCAAAGTGGCACTGACTCTGCACCACCTGGCCTCAAGGACCACCTACAGGAGCATGCAGTATGGCGGGACCATCAGCATTTTGGTCATTTTGGTCACACAACACCATCAGCATTTTGGTCAGAGAAGTGGTGCAGGCCATCATCGAAGAATACCTGGAGGAGCTCCTCCTGTGCCCCTCCACTGAAGAAAGCTGGAAGAAAGTTGCAGAGCAGTGGTATCAGAGGTGGAACTTCCCACACACCGTTGGAGCCATAGATGGGAAGCACGTGGCCTGCAAAGCTCCAGCCAAGTCGGGGTCCACTTATTTCAACTACAAGGGCTTCTTCAGCATCGTCCTCTTTGCCATGGTAGATGCTGACTACAAGTTCATGTACATCGATGCTTCAGGCAACGGGTCAGCTTCAGATGCCCAGGTATACAACGCCAGTCACCTCAAGGAGGGGCTGGAACACAACCTCATCATGGGCTTCCCAGATCCAGACCCCCTGCCCAACGACACGCAAGATGTGCCCTACTTCATCATGGAGGATGACGCCTTCTCCCTCAGAACCTACCTCATGAAGCCCTACACCTCCAAATGCTTCACCCGTGAAGAGAGGATCATCAACTAAAGGCTGTCCAGGGCAAGGCGGGTGGTGGAGAACGCCTTTGGCATCCTGGCCAACAGGTTCCAGGTACTTCTCACCACCATGCAGCATCGCCCAGAGACCGTGAGGAGGATCGTGGAAGCTTGCTGCATCCTGCACAATCTCATGCGAACCCGCTACCCAGTCTTGCAGAACAGGCTCGTGGACCTCCAACAAGGCAATGGGGACATGGAGTCTGGGGAATGGAGGCACGGGCAAAACCTGATAGACACTCAGGATGTGCAAGGCCCCAACAGAGCCTCACGTGAAGGGAAGAAGCAGCGCAACCTCCTGAAACACTGGTGCAACTCCCCAGCTGGAGCAGTGGAGTGGCAAGACAGGATGATAGATGATTAATGGATGCTTCCTTCAGCCTGTCTCATCACACAGATGAGATTGGGCCATGTATGTTGGGTGGGCCTACAATGAACAGGGCATTTAATAAAGAGTTGTGTTTATGTTCAAATGTGTGGATCAATGCTTACATTGTTACTGATAATGAAGGGCCATAAGTGTGACACCTGGGAGGGTGGACCATAGAGTCCCACTATGCTTGCACTGGAGGTTTATCTATCCCACAGCTATCTTAACCCATCCCACAACTATCTTAACCCATCCCAAAAGTATCCCTGCCCATCCCACTGCTGTCCTTACCCATCCCACAAGCATGCCAAGGCTTAAACCATTTCTAAAAGTTTTCACCAAGACTTTATTGAAAAAAATAAATGAAGCAAGTGTGTGAAGCAAAGATAAACTTTATGATTAACAAGCTATAAAAGAAAAATGACCCAAGTCAAGTGTTCAAATAAAGTGTACAGGTAGCCACCCAGTCTTTGACACTCTTATCGGTCACTCGGAGGTGTGCCCAGTCTCATGGGTGAAGGGTCCAGGTGCTGTGGAGGTGGCTGCTGCTGGAGTGCTGGTCTGAAGCGCCACTGGGGTGCCTGGCCCCGAGAGGACAACAGGTGACGGTGTGTTGAGGAAGCTCTCAGACAACTGGCTCAGGCCCGTGATGTTGAGAACTCCTTCCTCCATGCCATGAGGTGTCAGTCCCAATACCGACGACAGATGTACTGAGGCCAGGATTGGCTGTGGGGTGGAGGAAGGAGCAGTGTAGTGGGGCTGTCTGGTCTGCAGCTGGGTGAGGACTGGCATGGTTGGCATCTGTGGCGTGGGTGGCATCGGTGTCGGTGGCATCAGGGGCATGGGTGGCATTGGTGGCACCAGTGGAACCAGTGGCAATGGCGTCGTCAGATGACTCTGTGCCTGGACTGGGAAGGGCTGCTGCCTGTGTTGCTGGACCTCCTGGTAGCCATAGCCCTGGTAGGTGAGGACCTGTGGAAAGCCTTGGAATGGGAGGGACCTCACCTGGGGTGGAGGAGCAGACCTGGACTGGGTGGGAGCAGGTTCCTCTGGGTCTGGAGCGTTGTGAAGCAGCTCGGTGATCCGGTCCTTCACCACCTGGTACTGGGGTTCCGCCATGTCCGTGAGGGTCTGGTTGACATAGGCGAGGAAGGGCTTGCGGTTGGAGGATGAGGAGTCGGTGCTGACCAGCTGAGAGAGGAGATCTATGCTGCTCCAGATGGTGTCCTTGATCTCCAGCAGGACAGTGTGGCTCTGCCCCTCCTATCTGGCTCTCTGCCTTTCTGTGGAGGTGGAGCTGGGGGTGGATGCGGGTAGGGCTGTGGTGGAAGTGCCGTCTCCTTTCTCCCACTGCACCAGGGAGTCCTCCATGCGCTCCACCACTGTTAAAACAGCTGTCCGCGGGTTCTCCGCTGTGGGACGCTCCACAGAAACCTGCCTGGAGACAGGAGCTGACTCTCGGCCGGAAGAGGGCTGGCTCTCAGCAGGCTGCCTGAGAGAGAGGGTCGTGAGAGGGGCTGCTGCTCCTCGGTGGTGGATCTCACCCTCCAGGAAGCTGCACCTGGCCATGACGTAGGTCTCTCTGTCCGTCAGCTTAACCGTGGCCTGGCCAGATTTCTTCAGGTGCAGCTTCCCGTACCAGGTGTGCATGTGCTTCCACCAGCCGAGGAGCACCTCTGAAGTGTAGCCCAGACTCTCTGCCTTCTCTCTCCAAGCAGCCTGCTTCCTTTTGGTGTCCCTGTACAGCTGGTGTCCCTTCTGCCATAGATAGTCATTCTCTCTCAGCCACTCCAGCACCTCATCCTCGTGTTCCTCCTCAATGGAGTATTGCCTCCTCTCCCATTCCCGCATATGCCTCTTCCTCCCTTTGGCAGGACCAGATGGGCCCTCATCAGAGCGGCTTCTAGGTTGTAGGGGCTGCTCCTCCACACCACCGAGGAGCAGCAGCAACCCCAGTAGGATCATCATCAGCAGCAGCAGCAAAAGGAGCAGCACCAGCAGGATCATCATCATCAGCAGCAGCAGCAGCAGCAGCAGCACCAGCACCAGCAGGACCAGGATCAGCAGCAGCAGAGTAAGCACCAGCAGTGCCAGCAGCGCCAGCAGGACCAGGAACACGAGCAGGACCAGGAGCACGAGCAGGACCAGGAGTACGAGCAGGACCAGGAGCACGAGGAGCAGCTTCAGTCAGAGTAAGCAACAACAGAAGCACCACCACCAGAAGCAGCATCAGCAGAGTAAGCACGAGCAGAAGCACCACCGCCAGAAGCAGCATCTGCAGAGTAAGCACGAGCAGAAGCACCACCGCCAGATACAGCATCATCAGCTCCTCCAGAAGCAGCATCAGCAGAAGCACCACCGCCAGAAGCAGCCTCAGCAGAGTAAGCACGAGCAGAAGCACCACCGCCATAAGCAGCATTATCAACTCCTCCAGAAGCAGAAGCAGCAGAAGCCCCAGCCGCAGAAGAGCGAGCCCATGCTACAGAAGCCCCAGCAGAAGCAGAATGAGGGCCAGGGGTAGGAGGGTGGCCCTGTCCCTCTTGCCAGGGCTGGCAGCAGATGGCTGAGGCTTTATCTTCTTCCCCATGGTTGTGGGGTTGCTGGCTGGCAGGGAGGCTGGCAAGAAGGCTGGCAGGAAGGCTGGCAGGCAGGCTGGCAGGAAGGCTGGCAAGCAGGCAGGCACCAAGGCTGGCAGGGAGGCTGGCAGGCTGGCAGGCAGCAAGGCTGGCAGCAAGGCATGCAGGCAGGGCAGGCTGGCAAGGCACTCGATGTGTCTGGATGCAGGTCTTTCCTCTGAATGGTGACCTGCTTGGGAGCTGCTTCCCTTTATATCCACGGGGCTGACGCAATGCATCCCCCCCGCATGCGCAGTGAATGCTAGGCATCCGCTAGGCATCTGCTAGGCTTCCGCTAGGCATCCACTAAGCTTCCGCTGTGCATCTCCTTCATCCACTCGGCATCCAATCTGCATTTGCTGTATCCGTTCCGCGTCCGCTTTGCTGAGGCCCCCCGGAAGCCTAGCGGATGTGCCATCTGCTCCCATCCGCTTCCATCCGCTAGGTTTCCGTTCCGCATCCGCTTTCCATCCGCTCTGCGTCCTCCCCCCGTCCGTTCCTTTCCGTGTTATCCACTCTGTTTATGCAAATTTTTGCCCCTTTTGACAGTAGATAACAATGGATGGAACATTTTTCTCGTCCGCTGTGTCCTTTTTACAAACGTTTTACATCCGTTGGGCAGTGTGACAGGGCCTTAAGGGCTGATGTAAATCCAAGGGCATCCTTGGAAATAAAGATCATGGAAGTTCTTGATTATCACCTCCAGTTATAAATGTGTTTATAACTTAATATTTTTTTTAAAAAAAATGAAAAGTGGGGTGAGAGGACAATACATTTCTGTGGATATATTGTTGAATAGCCCAAATATAGAAAAATATGGGTTTTTTATTTGTTTCATTGTGACTCTAAAATCTTTTTAAATGAAGAATAGGAAATGGTCAGAGTAATCCTCAGTTGCAGTCCAAGAATGGAAAATGGTTTAAAATATAGACATTCACTGCTGTTGTACCACCGGCTAGTTTTTTATGAAGTAAAACTAAAACCATTGCAAGAATGACTGACATAGGATAACAATGAAAAAAAGATCGGAGCTTGACTACTGTCGACAATAAAAATGAACAGATGTTTATTGAAGGGCGGGGCAGACACCAACAGTAATTGGTTTCCTTTGCTCCAAAAGCCTCCTGCTTCCTGGTTCAAGTTGATTGTGTTCTTCAAGCAATGTAGTTGCACTTTAATTCATGAACCACAGTTTTATAAAGCTTACAGAGGCTAGATTAAAGAAATACTTTTCAACTCAGTATTTCCATATTTTGTTAATGGTATCTGAAAGAGATTTGCATGAATGGCTTCAAGATTGATACCAGTCTCTTTAGGATTAATCACAGGAGATCTGGTTTGGCTAGATAACACTGAATATAAGAGGTTTAATTTTCATATCTTCAATGTTCACATCCTTTCCAATAAAGCAGCTGACAAGAAAGCAGACCAGTCAATGGAGGTATTCATTCCCACTCGTTTTTTCATGCTTCTCCTTCACTCAGCTAAATTTTCCAGTGGAATAGCCAGCTCCAGGACAGAATGATGCCTTTATTTGCCTTTCCTCCTGTCAACCCTTAGGTAGAAGTACTGAAGAATTTTTAAGAACAGTGTCTTTTTTCCTGTCATGCTCAAGTGAGAACCAGAAAATAATTTTAGACAGGCCAAATATAACATGCATTGTAGAAAAATAATAATAAAATGATTAAAAATGTTGTAAGCCATTTGCATTCCTCAGAAGTTGCAATTGGTGAGCATGCATTAAAAGTTTCTTTTTGTCATTGATATGCAAAACCAGATTCTAACATTAATGTCGCATGTATTGCAAGGATTTTTTGTCTCAAGATTTCAAAACTCCATACATTTTTTAAAGTATGTTTTTTAAGAAAATCTTATCATATACTAGAGATAACATAGAAGTCAATTTGCATACTTTTGCTAAATTGTGTTTAATATTCTTAAGGAACAACAGCTATTTCCAGACACCAAAAATACCAGCAATTATGTAGATTTTTTGTAAGACTCTGTATCATTATAAGATACTTGTGATTAGTCACAAGCATATTTTGTTGCTGGTAGCCAACTGGTTTGATGTAATTCAGAATTTAGATCTTTGTTGTTAGTTGTGAAGTCGTGTCCAACCCATTGTGACCCCATGGACAACTTTCCTCAGACCTTCCTGTTCTCTACCATCTTCTGGAGTCCATTTAAGCTCATGCCTACTGCTTCAGTGATTCCATTCAGCCACCTCATTCTCTGTTATCCCCTTCTTCTTGTCCCCTCAACTGTTCCCAGCATTAGGCTCTTCTTCAATGAGTCCTTTCTTCTCATTAGGTGGCCTTCTCATTAGGTTGCCTTTCTTGTCATTAGTATTTGACTTTCAACTTCAGGATCTGGCCTTCTAAAGAGCAGTCAGGGTTGATATCCTCTAGGACTGACTGGTTTGATCACCTAGCAGTCCAAGGGAGTCTCAGGAGTCTTCTCCAGCACCATAGTTTAAAGGCCTGTTCTTTGGTGCTCAGCATTTCTTATGGTCCAACTTTCATAGCCATACACTGCAACTGGGAAAACCATAGCCTTGACTATATGCACTTTTGCTGGCAGGGTGGTGTACCTGCTTTTTAGTATGTTGTCTAGATTTGCCATAGATTTGCCATTTAGATCTAAATGGAAGCAAACAGGAATAAAAGTGAGAAACAATACAAAAGAGTCTCATTTAATGGAAAAGAGTCCATTTAATTTACCAAACTTGATGAAATGTTTAGTTGGTCACTTCACATGATTGAAAAAAATCATTAAAATGGGGGTGGTCGTGGCTAGTGTGTGACATATCTAGCCCGCAAGCCAGGAGTTTGACAGCCCTGCTTTAGAGCATTAGTTCATTTGCATTCTATATGTTCTGAAATTGGATTTTGTTTTTGCTTCATTAAGAAATTATTCCCATATACTACAAGAAAACAAATGAGGGGAGGAAGGAGGAAAAGAGAGGGAGAGGAAGGAAGGAACCACATGAAAGTGAATAAAGTGAATAAAAGTATTCTGAGTTCAGAAAGTGATCTGTCTTGTAAACTAACTTAGTATGGGGCAGTCAGACACAAGAATATATGTAGCACTATATTGCTATGAATTCATTTACCACAATGTAACATGCATTGACCCAAAAGCTCCTCTGAGGCTCAGATTCCCTAAAGAAGATGCTCTGTGTGAATGCAGAGAGAACTATCTATTTCACATATACTGTGGTGAATACAATGTCCTTCAATATGTATGGAGAAAAACCTCATGCTGGTGAGAGAAACTCCTGTTATCGGGCGAATATCATTTAGTTTTAATTCTATTATTTACATACTTTTTATGAATGCTATATTTTTATGACCTATTTTATACCTATTTTATTTGAATTTTAAGTTCTTCTGACACTGAAAAAGAAAGATCAAGTAAGATCCTTTATAGCTTTATCTAAAATATCAAGGGATAGGATCTAGGAATTTTCCATCAAACCATCCATCCATCCCAGTTTAGTTTTCCCTCTTGAAAACTAAAATGATTGATAATTAGGAATGTCCTTCAAACAAAACTCTGGTTTTAAATGCCTTTTCCAGCTGAGCTTCTTAAATTTCTGTACAGTCAACTCTAGTCATCAAACACAGGCCAAAACTGACAGCTTCAAACACAGGCCAAAACTGTTTATTTAGATGGTAAGACAATTGCATAATTTTCAGGATGATGAAAATGATGATGCAGATACTTTCTGTACATTCTTTCAACATGCCAGGTACATATCAGCCCAATATTTCCCCTCATCTATATATTTAGAAAACCAATGTTATGTCCTACTCTTCTCAAAATAACATTCTATTTTTGCACCTTTTAAAAAAGTGTTGCCCAATAAAGTCAATTGTGCACTAATTCTTGCTCTACATTCTACATTCTAACTTAAGTAGATTAAAAAAAAACTAGAGAAATAAAAAGTAACAAGAACTAACAATTAAGATAAAAGGATAAAGAATGACAGAGAAAGCCAAAATTCCAGAGAAAGACACAGTAAAAATACAAAGAAATGACTTCAAATTTTTTTTTACAACTGGCATAAACATAAATCTACCTTAATTACTTATTCTAAGTTTTTGATATAACTTTCATTTTTCTATTATCTACTATTTTTTATTATCATCAAATCCATATAATATAATCTCATATTTTCCATCTACATTTTCCATATACATTTTAGCAATAATATATTCATCATTTGTATATACTTCTAATACAAATTAACTACATCAGCAGGTGTACCACTGGGAAGGAAATGCATATAATTACCTCATTATGTTTTTCCTTAGGATATAATTGACATGGCTAAAGAAGTTTGATTGAAAATTCTTTCAAACATCTCTGTAATCATGATTTAGCACACTGAAATACTAGAAGAAAAGCTCCACCGCATAGCTCTTTCAATTTGCTCCACAACAATTCTGCAAGCTAGGTTGGACGCAGTGACTGATCCAAGCTCACATGGTGAGCCTCTGTGGCTGAGAGTGACCTATAACTTGGTTGTCCCACCTAGTCCTACAATTTAATCACTACACCACATTAAGATACCTTCCTAATTACTCAGACATCCTGCAACAAGTCATCTGACTTTTCATTTCCCCAAAGGATTGTGAAGCAATATGTTTTCTTTACCTCTTTTTACAAAGAGCATCCTGTCTGTTTAAGGAAGAAAAAAGTCCGCTTTCAGAAACAAGAAAATTCAGCATAATGTTATTTAAGAGAGTTCTAGGAATGCTGTGCAGTCCCATTGTTTTTTGTCAATTGCACATAAGGAAAGAACCACAATGGACTGCCCTATGCCACAGAAGAGAATCCACAACAAATTTTAGAAGGACCTTTTCCTTCCTGAACTTTCAGCCACAAGCCTATTTGTGTTTCTATTACATCCCATCGGGTGGACAGTCCAATTGAACAATCTTGTAATCATGGCTTTGCTCTCATCCCAGCCTGTTTATTTATCCGCCCTGCTTTCCCGTGAATCTACCACCCAGAAGGAGCTTCTTCTATGCAGTAGTTCTTCATGAGATTCCTAACGTAAGTCCAGGCTTTAGTCAAAAGGACATGTTACAGCTCCTTTCTGCAACTCCTTTTTTTTTAAATGAAAACTATAAGTCACCACTTTAACTTGCAAATAAGCATAGATGATTAGATGATCCACAGCTTAGATTAGGGGTCTTCAAACTTGACAGCTTTAAGACTTGTGGACTTCAACTCCTAGAATTCCTCCTCCAGTCATGCTAGCTCAGGAATTCTGGGAGTTTAAGTCCACAAGTCTTAAACTTGCCAAGTTTGAAGATCCCTGGCTTAAATGATTAGATTGATGTGTGGAACTCCTGATGATTTTTCTTTGGAGTGTTGTGTTTGTCCTTTCAGAGATTCAGCATTTCTTCTTCATAATTTCTCTTTCTGATAATGTTGTTTTTTATTTTATAACATAAGCACCTCACATATAACATAAGCACCTCACAGTCTTGTGGGATTGGGAAGCTTCTACATTTAAATAAATAAGCCTACTTTACATAAAATTGAAGGAGATGGATGGAATTTTTATTAGTTATTTACATGACCTTAGGAAAAATTAAGCCCACTCAATGGAACCAAAACTCTTTCTGTGTGAAACAGACACTTTTTGATCTATATCCACATTGAAATATGCATATTTCAGGTTGAATACTGATCAATAAATATATATTTTAATTTGGATATAGAATATCAGAAGCAAGCTGTTCCTGCATGGAAAAATTTGCACCCAGAATATTTTGCATATTTTCAGTATTGGACTAACATCAGTAAGATTGTTATATGATTCTGAATTAATCATTGAATGAGGTCACTAAGAATTGACACCAACTTGATGATACATTATCAAAGTTAAGAGAAAAAAACAAATGTTACATTTGTAAGAACAATCAATCAATGGACCAGTTTGCCTTCAGAACTTATAGGAGCTTCATCACTGGAAGACTACCATCTGATAGAAATGGTGTAGGGTCTCCTGCTTGGATAGGGGGTTGAACTGGATGACCTACAAGGTCTCTTCCAATTCTGTTCTGGTAAAAACTGTCCTAGCAAACTTTATGTTTAAAAACCTATTGATAGTAATGGATATCATTATAGAAAATAGCAATAGCACTTAAACTAACATGCCCCTGCACAGTGCTTACAGCACTTTCTGAGAGGTTTATAATCTCAGCATATTCCCCCCTCCCACCAGAAGTCTAGCTACTCATTTTACCAGCCTTGGAAGGGTGGGAGGCTGAGTCAACCTCAAGTCCCATCAGGATCAAACGTCAGACTGTGGGCATAGTTAGCCTACAATTCTGTGTTCTAATCACTGTGCCACCAGGGCTCCTTATTTGGTGGATTTATAATATCCATCAGTCCAATATAGACATAAAATAAATTACTTGATGGATATCTTTAAATACTCTTTGAAAATGGATAGTTTTTTCCTTTTTCTGATATCATATTTCTTATGAAATAACCAGTAAGTCTTTCCTTGTAGTTGTCCCATGGAAGGAATCATTCATGTACTATCATTGCACCTTCTAACTCATATAGCTCCTTTTTTATAAAAAGTTAAAGCCAAGAAATAAAACTGATACCAGATGTTTGCATGACATTTGGGAGAAAAAAAGCTATCTCAATGACTCTTTAGATAAAACAGTGGTGAGTTGGTCATATTATTATTATTATTATTATACACAAAAAACAATAGCGTACACAGCAAACAAAATAACTATATGGGTTTCATATCACAAATCTCTAGTCAAACACTTCCCAAGCGTTTAGGACTGCATGATGTACTGGCGGATTATGTGAGCAGATCCCAGTAAGGTGGCCTTCTGCAGCTGACCAATGGTGATTTTGTCAGTGCCAATTGTTTTTAAGTGCTTGCCTAGGTCTTTAGGCACAGCACCCAGTCTGCCGAGTACCACTGGAACCACCTGCACTGGTTTATGCCAGAATCTCTGAAGTTCAATTTTCAAGTCCTGATATCTGGTGATTTTTTCAAGTTGTTTCTCGTTGATATCTGCTGTCACCAGGTATGGCAATGTTGAAAATCCACACTTTTTTCTTCTCCACAATCATGATATCCAGGGTGTTGTGTTTCAAAACTTTATCAGTCTGTATTCTGAAGTCCCACAGTAGTTTTGCATGCTCATTTTCGACCACTTTTTCAGGCTTATTGATCCCACCAATTCTTTGCAACAGGCAGATGTTAGCTGTGACACAAATTCCAGTGGACCATCTGAGCGACTGTGTTGTGATGTTTGTAGTCAGTCTGAGCCTTACAACAGCTCAGTATGTGACTGATGGTTTCATCTTCTTCTTTGCAGAGTCTACATTTGGGGTCATCAGCAGATTTTCCTATTCTGGCTTTGATTGCATTCGTTCTGATGGCTTCTTCTTGGGCTGCAAGAATCAGGCCTTCTGTCTCTTTTTTCAGTATTCCTTTGGTCAGCCATAACCAGTCTTTTCCTTATTTATTTTTCCTTGGATCTTTTCAAGGAACTGTCCATGCAGTGCTTTGTTATACCAGCTGTCAGTGAGTTTGCATTGCTGTTTTCCTGTATTGATCCTTGGTTTGCTGCACTTTGAGCAGCTTCCTATTGTTGACCTCCATCAAATCTGCTTCAACACTATCTTTCACATAATTTGCCAGAGCATGTTTCTCTTCTTCGACTGTCTGTTTCACTTGCAAAAGTCCCCTGCCACCTGCTTTTCTGGGCAAATATCAATGTCACTATGCAGATGCAGCACATAGTGTCTGGTCATCAGTTTTCTCATTTTCCTATCTAGGCTGCCCAGCTCTGCCTGTGTCCAGTTTACGATCCCAGTAGTATATCTGCTGATGGGTATGGCCCAGGTATTTATAGCCTTGATAGGGTGACTACCATTCAGTTTGCTGACCCTTTGTGTGTATTCTTTGCTGACCATATTTTTCACTTGCCCATTGTTAGGAATGTGAGTCACCGAACAGCTATTTGGGTTGGACAATATGTAAACCAGGATAGACATTTTAATACTGTCTCTTTAAGAGAATCCTAAAAGTGTAATTGGGTATGCTTTCATCAAATGTCCATAAGATGGAGCCAGAAAACTGGGTTGTTTAGTCTTACTCCTCGTCTCAGAAGAGAGGGTGAGTGTATCTCTGTTTCTTTCTGTTGGACAGTATTGCCGTTCTTCCTAACTGACTGTTATTCTTGGATTTGAAGTAAGTCTGATACTGAACTGTTTTTGACACTGGACTTTGTTATTGGATTATCCCTGGACTGAAAACGGACTGATTTAAAGGCCCTGTCACACTGCACCAACAGATGGAAAGAGAATGTAAAATGGAGATAAACACTTGCCATCCGTTGGATAACGCGATGCATCCGTTCTGTACTCACTGCGTCTGTTTTTCATACTCTCTATCCATCCAGCATCCGTCTACTGACATTTCATCTGTTCAAAAAGTTTTGAGCTGCACAAACTTTTTCAGCGGAAAATGTATCCAACGCGTCCATTCTACATCTGCTACGCATACGGGAAACATCCGTTATACGTCCGTCGTCATCCGTTACGCATCCGCTATATCCGCTAGGCATCCACTGCACATCTGCGCAATTCACATCTGCTCCAGCGGAAAACAGACACAGGGAGGAAGCTAAACGGATGCGGAACGGACACGCAGCGTTAGTAGCACAGCTGTAGAAAGGATGAAAGCAGATGCAGCTCGCATAAAAAGCATTAAAATGGAAAAACATTCATATAGGGGACATATCTCGGATATTTAGGATGTCTGCAGGATGCCTAGAGGATACAAAAGGACACCTAGCAGAAAACCTATATTTCCTATAAAAAGGGGGAGGAAATCTCCTGGATTTCACTTTCAGTCCAGCAGCTCTGCGGTGCAGACCTCTTCAGCCTTCATCTGGCTCTTGCTCTTCCACAGCATCCAGTCATCTCCACCATGGATCGTCACACACTCCTTTTGGTAGCCGCCATGGTTCTACAACAGTGTGAAGCCCTCTACAGGCGCTTTCACCTGTTCTACGGGAAGAAAAGGAGGCGTCCAAGAAGTGTCTGGGTCCGAAGATGGATCGCAAGAAGAGCAGAGTACGGACTGTACAAAAAGCTGATGGTGGAGCTGAGGAACGAAGACTCTCATGTATTCCAGAACTTCATGAGGATGCCGCCAGCCATGTTTGACGAAGTTGTGGAGCAGCTGAGACTCAGGTTGATCAAGGCAAACACCAACTTCCGGCCCAGCCTGGACTCTGGGTGAAGGTGGCACTGACTCTGCGCCACCCGGCCTCTGGGACCACGTACAGGAGCATGCAGTATGCCTGGAGGATGCCACACAACACCATCAACATTTTGGTCAGAGAAGTGGTGCAGGCCATCATCGAAGAATACCTGGAGGAGCTCCTCCAGTGTCCCTCCACAGAAGAAGGCTGGAAGAAAGTTGCAGAGCAGTGGTATCAGAAGTGGAACTTCCCCCACACCGTTGGAGCCATAAATGGGAAACACGTGGCCTGCAAAGCTCCAGCCAACTCAGGGCTTCTTCAGCATCATCCTCTCACCATGGTCTATGCTGACTACAAGTTCATGTACATCGATGCTTCAGGCAACGGGTCATCTTCAGATGCCCAGGTATACAACGCCAGTCACCTCATGGAGGGGCTGGAACACAACCTCATCATGGGCTTCCCAGATCCAGACCCCTTGACTAACAACACACAAGATGTGCCCTACTTCATCGTGGGGGATGACGCCTTCTCCCTCAGAACCTACCTCATGAAGCCCTACACTTCCAGATGCCTCACCTGTGAAGAGAGGATCTTCAACTACAGGCTGTCCAGGGCAAGGCGGGTGGTGGAGAATGCCTTTGGCATCCTGGCCAACAGGTTCCAGGTACTTCTCACCACCATGCATCATTGCCCAGAGACCGTGAGGAACATCATGGAAGCTTGCTGCATCCTGCAGAATCTCATGCGCACCCAGTGTTGCAGAACAGGCTCGTGGACCTCCAACAAGGCAATGGGGACATGGAGCCTGGTGAATGGAGGCAAGGAGTAAACCTGATAGACACTGTGGATGTGCAAGGTCCCAACAGAGCTTCACGTGAAGGGAAGAAGCAGCTTAACCTCCTGAAACACTGGTGCAACTCCCCAGCTGGAGCAGTGGAGTGGCAAGACAGGATGGTAGATGATTAATGGATGCTTCCTTCAGCCTGTCTCATCACACAGATGAGATTGGGCCATGTATGTTGGGTGGGCCTACAATGAACAGGGCATTTAATAAAGAGTTGTGTTTATGTTGACATGTGAGGATCAATGAATAAATTGTTTTTGATAATAAAGGGCCATAGGTGTGGCACCTGGGAGGGTGGACCATACAGTCCCGCTATGCCTGTACCGGAGGCTTATCTATCCCACTGCTATCCTTACCCATCCCACAGCTATTACCATCCCAAAGCTATTACCCATCCCACTGCTATCTTAACCCATCCCACAGCTATTACCCATCCCACAGGTATCCCTGCCCATTCCACTGCTATCCTTACCCATCCCACAAGCATGCAAAGGCTTAAACCATTTCTAAAAGTTTCCACCAAGACTTTATTTACTAAAATAAATGAAGCAAGTGTGTGAAGCAGAGATAAACTTTATTAATAACAAACTGTAAAAGCAAAATGACCCAAGTAAAGTTTCACAAGCAAAAATAAAGTCAACAGGTAGCAACCCAGTCTCTGGCACTCTTCTCAGTCGCTCTGAGGCGTGCCCATAGTTTCAGGGGTGAAGGGTCCAGGTGCTGTGGAGGTGGCTTCTGCTGGAGTGCTGGTCTGAGGCGCCATTGGGTTGCCTGGCTCCGAGAGGACAACAGGGGATGGTGTGTGGAGGAAGCTCTCAGAGAGCTGGCTCAGTCCTGTGATGTTGAGAGCCCCTTCCTCCATGACATGGAGTGTCAGTCCCAAGACCGATGACAGATGTTCTGAGGCCGGGGTTGGCTGTGGGGTGGAGGAAGGAGGAGTGTAGTGGAGCTGTCTGGTCTGGAGGTGAGCGAGGTGAGGCGTGGGTAGCATCTGTGCCGTGGGTGGCATCTGTGGCGTGGCTGGCATCGGTGGCGTTGGCGGCATCGGTAGCATCGGTGGCATTCGATGAACCTGTGGCTGGACTGGGAAGGGCTGCCTGTGCTGCTGGAACTCCTGGTAGCCGTAGCCTTGGTAGTGAGGGCCTCTGGAAAGCCTTGGAAGGGCTGTGACATCACCTGGGGTGGAGGAGCAGACCTGGACTGGGATGGAGCAGGTTCACCTGGGCCTGGAGGGTTGTGCAGAAGATCGGTGATCCTCTCCTTTATCATCTGGTACTGAGATTCAGACATGTCCATGAGGGTCTGGTTGATGTTGGTGAGGAAGGGCTTGCGGTTTGAGGATGGTATGTCGGTGTGTACCAGCTGAGAGAGGAGATCTACGCTGCTTTTGATGGTGTCCCTGATCTTCAGCAGGACAGTGTGGCTCTGCCCCTCTGGTCTGGCTCTCTGCCTGCTTTCTGTGGAGGTGGAGCTGGGGGTGGATGTGGGTTGGTCTCTGGTAGAAGTGCCCTCTCCTTGCTCCCACTGAGTCAGGGGGTCCTCCACGCACTTTGCCATGGGGAGTGCAGCTGTCAGGGGGGTCTCCGTCGTGGGACGCTCCACAGATAGCTGCCTGGACACAGGAGCTGACTCTCTGCCGGAAGAGGACTGGCTCTCAGCAGGCTGCCTGAGAGAGAGGGTTGTCAGAGGGGCTGCTGCTCGGTGGCGGACCTCACCCTCCAAGAAGCTGCACTTGGCCATCACCTAGGTCTCCCAGTCAGTGAGCTTGACCACGGCCTGGCCAGACTTCTTGAGATGCAGCTTCCTGTACCAGGTGTGCATGTGCTTCCACCACCCGAGGAGAACCTTCGAAGTGTAGCCCAGGCTTTCCGCCTTCTCTCTCCAAGCAGCCTGCTTCCTCTTGTTGTCTCGATAGAGCCTGTGTCCCTTCCGCCATAGATACTCGTTCTCCCTCAGCCATTCGAGCACCTCATCCTCATGTTCCTCTTCGATGGAGTGTTGCCTCCTCTCCCATTCTCGCATATGCCTCTTCCTCCCTCTGGCAGGGCCATCTGGGCTCTCATCAGAGGGGCTTCGAGGTTCTAGGGGCTGGTCCACCACACCACCAGCAGCAGCAGCAACAACAACTGTAGCAGCACCAGCAGCACCAGCAGGACCAGCAGGACCAGCAGCACCAACAGGACCAGCAGGACCAGGAGCACCAGCAGCACCAACAGGACGAGCAGCACCAGGAGCACCAGCAGCATCAGCAGGACCAGCAGCACCAGCAGGAACAGGATCAGCAGCAGCAGAGTAAGCACCAGCAGGACCAGCAGCACCAGCAGGACCAGGATCAGCAGCAGCAGAGTAAGCACCAGCAGGACCAGCAGGACCAGGAGCACCAGCAGGACCAGGAGCACCAGCAGGACCAGCAGCACCAGCAGGACCAGGAGCAGCACCAGCAGAGTAAGCACCAGCAGAAGCCGCAGCACCAGCAGAGTAAGCAGAAGCCCCAGCACCAGGAGCAGCACCAGCAGAAGCCCCAGCACCAGCAGAGTCAGCCCGAGAAGCAGAAGCCCCAGTAGAAGCAGAGTCAGGGCCAGGTGGTGGGATGGTGGCCCTGTCCTTCTTGCCAGGGCTGGCAGGAGTAGGCACAGGCTTCCTCTTCTTCCCCATGGTTGTTGGCTGGAGCTGTGTCTGGCAGGAGGTCTTTCCTCTGAATGGTGACCTGCTTGCGAGCTGCATCCTTTTATATCCACGGGGCCGACGCAATGCATCCTCCCCACATGCACAGTGAATGCTTTGCATCCGCTAGGCATCCGCTAGGCATCCGCTAGATGTCCGTGATGCATCCTCTGTATCCGCTAGGCATCCGCTCTGCATCTGTTCCTTCCGCTGCACGTCCACTTCGCTGTGCTTCCCCGGAAGCCCTGCGGATGTGCCATCCACTTCTATCTGCTTCCATCCGCTTCCATCTGCTACGCTTCTGTGGAGCATCCTCTTTACATCCTGGCTACATCCTCTCCCTGTCCGTTCCTTTGCGTTGTTGTCCACTCTCTTTATGCAAATGTGGGGCACTTTTTAGAGCGGATAAAAACGGATGGAACATTTTCTCGTGTGCTTTGTCCTGTTTACATACTTTTTGCATCCGTTGGCCTATGTGACAGGCCCTTAATCCGTGAATGACTTTGGACTGCTTGTTTTGAACTTTGCTTAAACTTTTATTGAAAGTAAAAAACCTAATTTACTGTACAGTGTATCTGAGTGCTGTGTGTGTATTATTCAAACACTTCTCTCAAATACGTCTCCTTGTATGCTCTCATTCTTCTAACAGGGAATTACCTCAACACTCATGCTTGATATTGTCCAGCTGTAGTATGCCCAGGTATTTGTAGGCTTCAGGTTGGTGGCACTTGATAGTTTGTCCATTGGGCATTTCGATTCCATCACTTTCTACAATTTTCCCTTTCTTCAGTGCCACTGTGGTGCATTTGTCCAGGCCAAACTCCATGATGATGTCAGTGCTGAAAATTTGAACTGTATTGGTCAATGACTGGATTTTGATTTCTGATTTTCTGTATAACTTCAGATCATCCATGTACAGCAGGTGAGCGATTTTCTGTGAATTTTTAGCAGTTTGATAACTCAGATTAGTTTTCTGTAAAATTGTTGACGGGTGATCATGGCGATAATGAACAGCAGAGGTGGCAAAGAATCCCCTGGAAATTGATATTGACCAGTCTGTAGCTTTCACTTCCAATAAACAGCTCTTTTTTCCAGTGCTTCATCGCATTTGCAGTGAAAGTACCAATGTATTTGCATATTCCGATGATATCCAGGTACTTGATCCAGCTGTGCGGTAGTGAATCAAATGCTTTCTTGTTGTCAATCCAAGTTGTTTGCAGATTTGTTTTTCGGCTTCTGCAGTTCTCTAGAATCCTTTTGTCAATCAGGATCTGATCTTTTGTGCCTCTGCTTCCTCATTTGTTTCTTTTCTGCTCTACTGGCAAGATTTGCGTTTAGGTAGTCCTGGATTTTGTCAGCTATGATGCCGATCAGCAGCTTGAACATGGTTGGCAGAAATGTTATTGGCCTGTAATTTGCAGTTGTTGCCCTTTTTGCTGGATCCTTCTATATCAAGTAGGTTTTCCCAGCTGTTAACCATTCACTGATGTTTCCTGTCTGCAGCATCTCATTGAATTGTTCGGCCATTTTTTTGTGCAGGCTGGTTAGGTATTTGAGCCAAAAGCCATGCAGTTAATCATTGCCAGGCGATGTCCAATTCTTGACTTTTTTCACTCTGTTGCTTAACATTTCACTAGTCATTTCCAATTGGTCCATTTTGTTCTTGGAGAATTTTGTCTCAAAGTCTCTGATCCAGCCAACATTTTTGTTGTAACATTTCTTAGTCTCCCACAGGTCTTTCCAAAACTGAGTAGTTGCCATTTTCTCAGGTTTTTTCATTTTCGCATCTCCCATCTGATTCAGACTCTGATAGAACCGTCTTTGGTCTGATTGGAGAAATTGATTTTGTTTGTACTCTGGCTTCGTATCTTTTAATTTTTCTTGTTGTTGCTGTTATCTGCTGCTTCACAATTTCCAATACTTCATCAATTTGTCTTCTGCTGAGACCGTATTTTTTTATCAGATGTTTCTTGATCTTGCTGTTCTTCAGCTTTTTCTCCTGCTAATTCTTCAAGTTGCCTGCATCTGCTCGCAGGCTCTTGATTTTCAACTGCAACCTGATTTTCCACTGTGGTTTTCCAGTTAATTTTCTCAGGGGCTATGGCTGTTGAATCCCCAGTTCTTCTGTTACTATGACTGCTGTACTGTAGGCAAGCTGATTTGTTCATTCAATTGATGTTATCTGGATTGCTGCAAGTGCATAATTCGCATCATATCATCATCATCATCATCATCATCATCATCATCATCATCATTATTATTATTATTATTATTATTATTATTATTATTATTTTTATTAGTCAATCACTGCATGTTGAGAGGGCTACCAACCCAATATCATTTTTATATATTATACCATACTGGAAAATACATTTCCTATACATGTTTCCTGTCTACTCTGTCTTAGTCTTACAATTCTTTGTAACTCAATACAATGTTTGAAGAAAAATATGTAAAAATATGTTTGTTTGTAAACAATAAGATAACTTCCAAAATTGAACAGAATGGGTCTAAATTTGGTGCTGTGGGAGACAAAAAAATAACAAATTTAAAAATGGTCTTTTGACTCCTGAATTTTTTTTCCAATAGTGGGAAGAGTCAGCTGTGCAGTTGCTGAATGTGTTCATGACAGTTATATTTTAAGTTTTCCTGATGGGGTAGAATGAGGTCTGGAGTCCCAGGAGGGAGGGGCTGCTTCCCAAAGGGCAAAGTGGCAGAAAAGCTTGGAATTGTCAGAAGTATATGTGTCAATCTTTGTTCTTTGGGTCTGATACCTTCCAACCAATCATGTGATCAAAGCATTTGCAGGATATCCCATCATGCTTTCTAATGGCAATAATGGGAAAAAGGTTGAAAAGAAGCATTGTTTCTCTTGCGTGTTTGAGAAAAAGCTGAAGAATAGCAATGCAATCAATTTTCTTGTTGTGCTTATATCACAATTTTATTTGTTCCTTTTGTGTTATTGCAATACACAGTAATTTCTGATGTGTCACTGCTGTTCTATGCATACTTTTCAAATTTTGTAATTTTTAAAACATTAAAATATAGTATTCTTGATCTGATTTTGGTGATCTACATCAACAACAGACAGCTTGATGCTCTAAGATCACATGATGTCCTTGGTCTATTAGTTCAGCAGGTAAAGAGGAAACAATGACGGTGAAAGAGTGAGAGAGTTTAAAAGAAAAAATAATGGATATTTTATCCAGATCTTGCCCTACCGACCTCTTGTTTCAGCTGTTCTACCATTAATGTTTGATCCCTAACAAATTATACTTGAAAAAATACATTCTCTTCTTCTTGGTTGCCACAGGTCAATATTTACTTCACTAAAACTACCTTATTGGGTGTTCTCCCTCTCCATGTAGTTAGCGGGAAAGGTAATTGAAGAACCTTGAGCAGGTTTGCGAAGATCTTTTCTTGCCAACATCTTCCCATAGTTAGTGCATATATGAGAAATGAGAAAATTAATGGAAAGGAAGGGAATTATTTCAATGGAGCCAGGTTCAGCATGGGTCTGGGGTGTTGGTGTTCAACATCTTTTTAAGACAATTACTTATAGCTGCATCCTCGTAAACATTATTGTCCAATACAAATTTTATCAATCTGGCATTCCTTGGATGGACTGGGATGATAGTCCAGAATTCTCAGAACTTCCCAGGAGCATAGTTGAGTTTCAATCAATGAATATTCGGAGGACCCCAGTTTGGAAATCCTTTATTGCCATGGGCGAAATAACACTTTTGAGGAAATGATAGCACTTTATATTCGTATTTCCCATTCAAAAAATATTTTTAAAGACTTTTTCATACTCTACACAATTCAGTGGAGTTTGAATGAACTTCCTGAAATGGTAAGAGCTTGTGCTTCCCACTGAAGCTTCCCACAGTATATATGCTATATACTGGATTTTGTATTGGTAGACCAAATCAACCCATTTTTCTAAAGGCCCAGTCCCACTGGCTGACGGATGCAAAACGTATGCATAAAGGACACAGTGGATGAGCAAAATTTCGGGGGTGGCTCCATCCATTGTCATCCGCTCCAAAAAGTGGTGAAAATTTGCATAAACAGAATGGAAAAGAACGGAAAAGAATGGAAAAGAACGGATGTGGGTAGTATGTAGCAGGGATGTTAAATGGATGTTCATAGGAAGCCTAGCGGATGACAGCAGATGGAAGCGGATGACACATCCAAAGGGGTTCTGGGGGAGAATTTCGAAGTGGACGCATAGCGGAAGGGGCGGATGCATAGCAGATGAAGCGGATGCATCACGGACGCCTTTAGGAAACAAAGGGGATACCGCGCAGATGTATATCGGATGCAAAGCATACACTGCGCATGCGGGGAATATGAATTGCATCAGTTCCGTGGATATAAAAGGATGCAACACGCAGGCAGTCAGCATACAGGGGAAAGAAGTGCTGCCACATACATCTAGCAGGAACACCATGGTTCATCAGTCAGGCAAGAAGAGGAAGCCCGTGCCTACTCGTTCCAGCCCTGGCAAGAAGGCCAGAACCAGCATCCCACCCCTTGGCACTGACTCTGAAGCTGCTGCTGCTGCTGCTGTGGTGGACCAGCCCCAAGGCCCTCAAAGCCCTGCTGCTGAAGGCCCTGCTGCTCCAGCCCCTGAAGGCCCTGCTGCTCAAGCCCCTGAAGGCCCTGCTGAAGCCCCTGCCAGAGGGAGGAAGAGGCAAGGGAATCAGAAGGGAGAGAGAAACAGTACACCATTTCTGAGGAGCATGAGGATGAGGTACTGGAATGGCTGAGGGAGAACGAGTACCTCTGGAGAAAGGGTCACAGACTGTATTGGGACACCAAGAAGAAGCAGGCAGCTTGGAGAGACAAGGCAGAGAGCCTGGGGTACACTGCAGAAGTACTTCTTGGATGGTGGAAGCACATGCACACCTGGTATGGCAAGCTACAACTCAAGAAATCTGGGCAGGCCGCTGTCAAGCTCACTAACCGGGAGATATACGTCATGGCCAAGTGCAGTTTCCTGGAGGGTGATATTCGCCACTGAGGAGCAGCACCTCTGAGACCCCTCTCCCTCAGACAGCCCACAGACAGCCAGTCCTCTTCCAGCCTGGAGCCAGCTACACTGTCCAGGCAGGTGTCTTCAGAGGGCTCCATGGCAGAGAACCCCCCCTGACAGCTGCACTCCCCATGCCAGGAGACTTGGAGGATCCCGTGGAGGATGACGCCCTGCTGTCACAAATGGAGGAAGAAGAAGCAGCCACCAGAGGCCAACCCACCCCCACCCCCACCACCAGCTCCAGAGGATGCAGGCAGAGAAGCAGACTGGAGGGCCAGGACCACAGTGTGCTGTTGGAGATCAGGGACACAATGAAGACCAGCACAGAACTTCTCTCTCAGCTGGTCAACAGTGACATACCATCCTCGGATCGGAAGCCCTTCATCACCTACGTGAGCCAGACCCTGAGGGACCTGCCCGAGGCCCAGTACCAGGTGATGAAGAAGAAGATCTCAGCACTTCTGCACAACCCTCAAGGCCCAGCTGAACCTGCTCCTACCCAGTCCAGGTCTGCTCCTCCACCCCAGGCGATGTAACAGCCCTTCCACGGCTTTCAACAGCCCCTCACCGACCAAGGCTATGACTCCCAGGACTTCCCACAGCAGAAGCAGAACTTCCCAATCCAGGCCCAAGTTCATCGCATGCCACAGATGCCACTCCTCACCCAGCTGCAGACCAGACAGCCCCACTACACTCCTCCTTCCTCCATCCCACAGCCAAGCCCGTCAATGGACAATCTGTCATCAGTATTGGGCCTGACATCTCAAGTCCTTGATGAAGGGCCTCTCAACCTCATGGGACTGAGTCAGCTCTCGGACAGCTTCCTGAACACACCATCCCCTGTTGTACCCTTGGGGCCAAGCACCCCAATGGTGCCTCAGACCAGCACTCAAGCCACAGCCACCTCCACAGTCCCTGCCTGCTTAACAGCTGAGACCAGGGACATGATTGAGAATAGTGTCAGAGACTGAGTTGTACTTGTTAAGTTTATCTTTGCTTAAGACACTTTACTTGGTTCATTTTGCTTTTTTAATAGTCATAAAGTTTACCTAAGAAAGTTAATAAAGGTTATCTTTGCTTAAGACACTTGGTTCATTTTTTTTACTTAATAAAGTGTTGGTGAAAACTTTGAAAAAATGGTTAACCCTTTGTGGGATAGATAAGGATAGTTGTGGGATAGATAAACCTCCAGTGCAAGCATAGTGGGACTGTATGGTCCACCATCCCAGCGATCCAGATGATTTTTTATAGAATATATATATTATTTTCTATATATATATTTCTTTTTATAGAAAATATTGGTTGTCTGCTAGGTGTCCTTCTACATACTCTAGACATACTCCAGACATCCTAAATATACAAGATACATCCCAGATACAAATGTTTTGTCCGTTTTGAATCCTTTATATACGAGATGCATACGCTTACATCCTTTCTATTTCCATGCTACTAACACTGTGTAGACGTTCCATGTACCTTTTATTTCCTCCCTCTTTTCATTTTCAGCTGCAGTGGATGTGAGTTGAGGGGATGGCCAGAGGATGCAGAAAGGATACAGCGGACGTTTAATGGATGATAACAGACATAGAACGTTTGTTATCCTTATATGTCATGGATGTACATCATACGCGGTGGAAAGTTCATCCGTTCACAAAGTTTTGTGCAGCTCAAAACTTCTTGCGTGGATGAAATTGCAGTGGACGGATGCTTGACGGATAGAAATGAAACACGTGTGCAATGAGTACACAACGGATGCATAGCATTTTCCAATGGATGGCAAGCTTTTTTTAACATTTTACATCCTCTTTGCATCCGTAAGTGCAGTGGGACCAGGCCCATTTGAATGGTATTGCTAGCAAATGCCTAACAATAGAATCATTATTGTGGCTTTATTATGAGATTTCTGAGGATTCTCAAAGAGCCATTCTGTGGCTGTGAGATAAGGAATTCCTTCATTCCACAATGAAAGCTTTTACTATTTTAAAATCAAGTTGGTTTTTTTTAATGAATGCCAAAACTAATTGTGTAAATTAACTCAGTTCAGCACTAGTATCTGTACTTGTCCTATCTTCCTTTGAGGTCTTGTTCCAGGAAAAGAGAGCAACACGTGCTATAATATATAATTTATTGGCTGTAATTGAAATATCATGGTTTCTTCTTTGACTCCACCCCACTCCAAAAACAACTACTACAACAAAATCAAACAATCTTCCCCCAAGCCAAGCAGTAAGAGCAGACATGTTATGTTTGTTGCAATTGAATTCTTATTGTATCCAGAAATCATACATTTCTGGACTTAAGGGAAAATTGCATGAGTGATATTGTTGAAACAAACTTTCTCAGAAAACATTTTCATGAATTTGATAGACATGCCCTACTATGAATGTCTTTTTGATTTGAAATGAAAGTGCTTCAAGGGGACAATGTCTCTTTATGCTGGTGATGTTTCTCAAGAATATTCTGAGGGTGTGAATAAAATGGTACAAAAAGGCCAGTTATTTGAGTGGATATAAACAGTCACCAGGTTAGTCATATTTAGAGTAAACTTGATGGAATTAATAAAATTTAAGTTAGTTATGTGTCCCATCTAAGCATGACTAAAGCTGGCTTTACACCATTATTTATTGAATAAGTTACAATTGGCTGGTTTCATATAACATGCTAAGCCAAAACTAAACAAAATATATTTATGGTGCAGTGCAATGAGTGAATCCAGGTTCAGCCTGGACACAATCATTTAATTCATGAGATATACTAGTTGTGTCCTATCCAAAAATAAAGAGCTTGCAATGGCAGAAAGTGGACCACAAAAACCATCGTGGCTGCAACAATCTTACTGCGTTTCATGGCAGTTGATATTAGTGACATGTACATCCATACTATTAAAAGTGGTCTACGTTAGATAAGCTGATGCTTTTGCTTCATCAAAGCTCTGGGGAAAACATTTGGAGCCACTGCTAAAACTCATGATACAAGTCTTTACTAAATAATAACAGATTGGAACAAGGAACAAACTGCTTGAAATAATAAGAGTTATCCTATTCCTGTATAGTGACAGTTCTAGAGATTGTATTTAAGAAGGCTTCTGTATTGTGTTCATCTGTAAGTCAGACTTTCACAGCTGTTTCTGTTTTAAATTTGGTGCTAGCCTACACTGTGCCAGAATAGTTTTTTCTTCTTCCTGATTGGTTGGGAGTTTTGGTCTGTGTTTATTGGTCTTGAAGTTTGCTGTGTTCTGCTTGATTGGTGTTTCTAATATCTTCTGCCTGTTTGTAGCTTTTTTTGTCTTGATTGGCTGGCAACATTGTGTTTCCTGTATTGGAGGCTTTTAGTGTAGCTTGGCTCCAAGTAAATGGACGGCTATCATTTATTAGGAAACTAGGTTTCATCTAGGTGCCTGGTTGGGTGTGTTTGAGCTGGAGGTATCAGGGGGAGTCTGTTTGTGCCCAGGTGTTTGCCTGGCTTGTGGTGTGGAGAATTTTTTTGTTTGAGAGTGCAGGTTTCCAGATAACTGACAGTCTAGTGGAGTCATCTCTTCTATTCATGCTTTCAGGTCTTTTTTCAGTCTCTATGGCTTGTCTGATAATTCTGTAGCTGGGATTTTCTATAATGGCTAGGGTTTTGGTGCCATTGAAGTCGATGCTATGACCTGTTGCTTTCATGTGTTGGACTAGTGAGGAGGTGTGTTCCAGCTTTTTTACTGCATTTTTGTGTTCATCTAGGCGGGTACTTATTCTTCTATTGGTCTGTCCAATGGCAGGGCATGATGCACAGGGGACTTCATATATACCTTGGTTTTCCAGGTCAATTTTATCTTTGGGGTTTCTTAGGATGGCTGCTATTTTTCTGTCTGTTTTGAAGATAGACAAGACACATATAAAGACTGAACTATGCACCCTGACTAAAGTACTGACAGCCAACGGCTTCCACAAAAGAAAAATCACTGGCTTGATCCACAAAAACACACTGAGACATAATGGAGGCCTAGAAGATGAACAGACCTATGGAACAGCTGTCCTGCCCTACATAAGAGGTACTACAGACAAAATCAGTAAGATACTACACAGGCATTACATCAAGACTGCCTTCAAAACAGACAGAAAAATAGCAGCTATCCTAAGAAACCCCAAAGATAAAATTGACCTAGAAAACTGAAGGTAAATAATAAATTATAGAGAATAGGGAGAAATACTCCAAGAGGTATCAAACTTTGGGGCTGTACCATTTGTAATTTTGAGAATATGATATTGGTGTTCTTACAAATGACAACATCATTATTTCAAAGAACCACTTGGCCTCCATTCAACCTGATACGAAAGGTGGCATTCAGCAGGTTCTGACCAGATCTGAAGAACTGGTAGTGGAAATTTTGAGTAGTTTGAAGAACCAGAAAATACCACCTCTGACTGGAGATTTTACAATATCCTTCCCCTGCCATGCCCACCAAGCCACGCTCACAGAACCGGTAGTAAAAATAATTGAATCCCACCACCTGCCTGATACCCTTCTTGCTGTACAATGTTCCTTACTATTCTTGTTTCCATGTGTTTTGTTTGTGGAAATGGGCAGCTGCCCATTGTTTATGTTTTATAAGAAAATGTAAGACGACATCCTTGGTTCAAAGGCACTCTTGGAAGAAGAAAATATATCTGGAGTCTGACATTTTGTTCTGGAGCTTTTTGCTTCTACCTTTTATTCAAAAAAATGTAAAAATAACCTAGGTCATGGGAACTAATAGACCTCAAAGGAGATGTACCAGGTGTCACACTGAGAGCCCAAAACTAAATCAGTTAAAATGTAGGTGCAGGATTTATCATCAGTTTAAAGTACAAAGAAAAAAATATGACTGAATGAAGAAAAAAGTTGTACTAATCATACAGGTCTAAATCTTCATCCAGTTTTATAGCTCTAAGACTACTAACAGTCATAGCTACAATTTCAGATGATTTCAGATGATAAGTTGAACTTGATTGCTAGTGTCTTTTTAGACACATTTGTGTCAGGTTTTAAGCAATAATATAGGCATGCTTTTTCATTATGTTTTTTTCAAGGATTATTTTATGGCTAATTCAGTCTAACCATAATGTT
Organism: Laticauda colubrina; assembly: GCA_015471245.1. Classification (NCBI taxonomy): domain Eukaryota; kingdom Metazoa; phylum Chordata; class Lepidosauria; order Squamata; family Elapidae; genus Laticauda; species Laticauda colubrina. The sequence goes on from BLBF01000040.1 coordinate 37,695,952, forward strand.
ACCCATTGTCACCCTTTCAAATATTAACCCTGCTACATTTTTCAAGCTCAACCAGGTGTCAGTGTTACCCTCTAGCTCATTTGGATCCACCACCATGCTCAACACATAGTAGTAATCAGGGTTTTGTTCTGACATGAGAATAACAAAAGCATTAGTGTGTGGTTCCTCCTTTGTTTGCAACACCATGATTCACATAGAAAAAGAGTGAGTTTGTCTTCCACTTCTACAACATTGTTTTGTCAATCTCTTTCTCTCTCTCTCTCTCTCACACACACACACATACACACACATCTTTTCCTGCTATAAATGCTGTGCTTTGGATAGTGGTGGGATTCAAAGAATTTAACAACTGGTTCTCTGGCCTAATGATTTCTTCCAACACCACTTCACCAAACTGCTCAGAAAGTAAACAATTGGTTCTCCCAAAGTGGTGCAAACTGGCTGAATCCCACCACTGGCTATGGCCTCTAGCCATACATTAATAAAGGACAAGTTTTAAGGGTTGTAGCTAAGCTGTTTGCAAAGTACTGGAAATATATGTTTGTGCTTTATTGTATGCCATATTTTGAGCAAGATCTGTTAATAATTTTATAAATTAAGCCTTAGACTTCTTTATGACATAAAATCAATACATCGATTTATTTAAAAACAAGGCATTATTAAACTGTGGAAGAGCACTAATAGCTATTATTTAACTGATGCATTTTTCAGAGGTGCTATCGGGACTAGATTTGGGGAGAACTATAACAGCAAAATGAGTGGGAGAATCAGAACATACCAGTGTTGGTATAAACTTCATTTAAGGGAATGAAATTATATACATACATATTACTATCATAACTGGAGTATTTTGAGGTGACCTAGATCCAGGGAATTTCCATTTTTGGTTTTAAGAAGAATGGCACTACTGTAGACAGACCCTGAGCTTATGGTTTCTTCTCCTGACTCCAATGGCCTTTGCAGAAATTTGACTTGTATGCCAATGGACCAGAAGGTCCTACTTCACAGTTATTCTCATCTTACTCATTTCTCATATGGATTTGTGCAATGTGCTATTTGTGACCTGCTTCTGACTACCACTCACAAGCTTCTGCTGATCCAGAAAGCAGAGGCATCAGTACTGAAGGGCAGTCTCAATACACCATTTAATATTACTACATGATTACAACATTGTAAGTTGTACTAGTTTACCACTAAACTTCCAGGTGCAAGGTGCTAATTGTTCTACATGGCATAAGACTTCATTATTTTGGGAATTGCCTATCTTTAATTACTTCTACTATTTCATAAGATCCACTGGTCATGTGGTGGTGGATGAATGCTTTGCATGTTATTACTTAAGAAACATGTAATTTCTGCTGCCATACCTGCCCTATAGAGCAACATTATCCCAATTTGGATGACACTGATCCCATCTGCCTTCTGATAGTTTCTTAAGACCTGGCTTTCCCCCGAAACTCTTTTAGTCAATGAAATTGTTTTATTGTTATTGTTATTTTTTTCTAATTATTTTGTGTTGCTTCTATTTGCATATGCCACCCAGTCACATGTCAATTGGCCAGTAATCTAAATTAAACAAATGAACAAACAAATAAATAAGAACTTGAACTGAAATCCTCTATATGTTGCAAAGTACACAATTTGCTGATCAAAAACGTGTTCTAATCATTTTTGGTACAATGGTTCAGTGCTTTGGATTTATCAATTATTTTGGGACATATTAATTGCAGCCTAAGAAAAGCATTGTGGTCTCGCTGTTTATGTAAATACAATTAATGTTCTGGAATGCACATCCCAATAATTAAAACACTTCTCTACTTTTGGCAAGGAAGGGAAAGAAAATGATTGTTGAAAGTAATGTAATATAGTGACAAATAGACTGAGCTCATTTACACATTTAGTAAATAAGTCTGTGCTCTCGAAGGTTCAACCAGGTACACACATTCTCAATTAATGCTATCCTACTTAAATCATATAGTAAATTATTACTGAAATAGGATTATATGCTTGTAATCCTTGAAATATCAATAATATTCTTGGATAAACTCTTATTTTCACTTATTAAGGAAGCTAGAAAGATTATTGAAACCCAGAAAAGTAACATGTTCAAATATCTGCCTTTAGAAATTTTTTCATTTTGAAACCATGGTAACAGAGGTGGTATTCAGCAGGTTCTGACCAGTTCTAGGGAACCACTTGTGGAAATTTTGAGGAGTTCGGAGAACTGGCAAATACCACCTCTGACTGGAGATTTTATAGTATCCTTCCCCTGCCATGCCCACCAAGCCACGCCCACAGAACTGGTAGTAAAAAAAATTGAAAAGAAATGTTCTTCTTTTTCCCTTTTTTTTGGAGTGACAACTGCCTGTCTGTACTCCTTTTTTTCCCCCCTTTTTTTTTCCTTTTTCTCTCTCCCTCTCTGCAGGTAAGCACAAGATGAGCAGAAAGACAACAGCACCAGCTTCCACAATACCAATAGCCTCTTCACCATCTGGAGGACAATGGTCAATACAGACAATCTTACAACAGGAGAAAGAAGGAAGTGACATTACAGTTGATTATGCAAGGAATCCATAAGATTGAAAAGAGAATGGAGAATATTGAGCAAAGAATTGAAAAGACAGACGAGAAAGTAGAAAATATTCAATAGATGATGATGCAATATAAGATAGATTTTAAAAAATTGAAGAAGATATGCAAAGGGACAAGAAAATTGGGGATATTGATACTCGTTTGAGTGATATTGAGAAGAGCAGATGTGAACCATTAGGATGGGAAATTGACAGATCAGAATTCTACTGAAGATTTCAAAATGTAGAAGGAAAAAGTGAAAATCTTGCTGAAATAATGACAGAAATACTGGCAGAAGTGTTAGAGATAACCAAAGAGAAGATGATGGATGGGATGGATGGATGAAATGTTCTGTGTATATACAAGATATGCAATGAGAAACAGACTACAAAGAGAAATTCAAATCAGGTTCACTAAAAAGATTATCAAGACACAGTTACTACAGGTGACAAGAGAAAAAGCTTTAAAGTACAAAGATAAAGAAATTGTAGTGCTGAAACAGGTACCAAGAAGAATAAGAGAGATGAGAAGAGAATATTTAGTTTTGACTAAAGAGTTATTTAAAAGAGGAGTCAATTATAGATGGCTGATGCCAGAAGGCCTCTTGTTCACCTGGCAGGAACAAAGACACAGAATTGACACAGTTGAAAAAGCTGAGCTATTCTACTCAGAATATTTTAGAGGAAAAGAGGAAGAAGCTAGAAAGGCAGAGTCACTAATTGAATTCCAAGAGGAGTGTATAGCAGTAATTGAAAAATAGAAAGAAGAAGGTGCAGTAGGTGGTGTACCCAGAGAGCAACGAGAATTAAGGCCTGCTAGAGCAATAAAACCCCCTCATAAAGCCTAACAAAGATGAAAGAAAATTGATTATGATTAACATAAATGGACTTAATTTGGCTACTAAAATAAGGAAAGTATTTCATAAATTAGACAAATTAAAATTTGATATAATTTGCTTACAAGAAGTACATATTAAAAAAACAACATGAATATATACTTAAACCAAAATAAATAGGGAAATTATTTACATCGCTGGCACAATCTTAAAAAAGAGTTGTGGTTTTATATATTAAAGACACAATTTTGGCAGAATTAATTTATACAGATGATGATGGAAGGATTTTGATGGTGGAAATAATGGACAATAATGTTAAAACACTTTTAATTGCAATTTATAACCAAGAAGCATTTTACAGTAAATTACATATGAAAATAATTGAATTGGAGTATGTTAATATTTGTATGATGGGAGATCTTAATGGAATAGTTAATGATCGCTTGGATTACAAAACACAGAAATCAACAAAGAAAGCTAGAAAGATATTACCAAAATCCTTCTTTCAAATAATAGAAGAATTCAACTTAAAAGATACTTGGAGAAAGAGAAATATGGAGAGTAAGCAATACGCCTTCTGCTCAAATAGACATGCTTCATGGTCTACAATAGACAAGATATGGATGTCAGCAGAACTACTGGCTAACATACGAGAGATTGAAATAGAAACAAGCACCTGGGCAGACCATAATCCAGTGACAGTTACTTGGAGAGGATACAAGAGGAGGTCCAGATGGACCTTAAATAACATGATATTAAAAGAAAAAGACTTTAAACAGAAAATAGAGAAAGAACTTGCTTTCTTCTTTAACAAAAATAGAAAAGAGGATACATCTCTACAGAACCTCTGGGACATGATGAAGGCCTACACAAGAGGCTTGATAATAGACTATACAAGGTAAAGAAATATAAAACAGAAAAAGACTTTCAAAATATTAGAGGATGATTATAAAAAACTGGAAAAAGACTTACAGAAGTCCCCACAAAAAAAGGACATTAAAAATAAAATGGATATAATTAAACATAAAATGGAACTAATGGAAAAAGAGGAACTAGCACAAAAAATTAAAAACACTAAACAGAATTACTTTGAAGATTCAAATAAACCAGGCAGATAGCTAGCCTATAACTTGAGAAAGGAGACAGAATCAAGAAGGATTAGCCAACTAATAAATGAAGAAGGACATGTTATGGAAATGAAGAGGAGAAAAAAAATATACAAGATTACTATGGGAAATTGTATTTTCAAGAGAATATTCAAGAAGAAAAAGTCAAGCAATATTTATAGAAAGCGAACTTACCTCAGACACCCAAAGATATTGAAACAATGCTAGAACGGAATAAAACAATGATGAAATTAACAGAAGCTTAAAAAAAAAACAGAATGTTGGAAAAGCACCAGGTCCAGATGGCTTACCAGCGGAATTTTACAAGACCTTTCAGGAAATACTGAATCTTCACCTGTTAGAAGTTATGAATGAAGTTATGTTAAAGAAAAAAATACCCAAAACATGGACAGAAGCATACATTGTATTTATACCGAAGAATGATACAGACCTGCAGAAAGTTAAAAAATACAGACCTATATCCCTATTAAATTCAGACTATAAAATCTTTGCTTCAATCTTGACAGAAAGACTAAAAAGATACTTAAATAACTTTATCCATAATGATCAAAATGGATTCCTGCCAAAGAGATAAATCAAAGACAATGTGAGAATTATTTTGGATACTCTAGAATACTACGAGGCACATCCTGAGAAGCAAATGGCTTTGATGTTTTTAGACACACGAAAAGCCTTCAACAATGTGAGTTGGCAATTTATGTTATTGCAATTGGAACAAATGGGCTTTGGTAAAAAATTCATTCAAGCCATTGAAATGATATATTATGAACAAACTGCAAAAGTTATGGTAAATGGAGAACTAACAGAATCTATAGATATAAGAAAAGGGACAAGGCAAGGCTGTCCACTGTCACCCCTGCTGTTTGTGTTTGGAAGTGCTGAATTAGAGAAGATATTAGAGAAGATATTAGAGAAGATAAAGAAATAAAAGGAATGAAAATCCAAAAAGAAGAGTATAAATTGCAAACTTTTGCAGATGACCTGGTATTTATATTAGAAGACCCATTGGAAACAGCACTTAAATTAATAGAAAAAAATAGAAGAATATGAAAAAGTAGCAGGTTTAAAAATAAACAAAGATAAAACAAAGATACTAACAAAGAATATGCTAGTAAGACAAAAGAAACAGTTGGAATAAATTTTAGAAATACAGGTCACAAACAAGGTTAAGTATTTAGTAATATACATTACATCAAGATGTAGTTCACTGAAGTAATATACATATTATACATAGTAATATACATTACATCAAGATGTAGTTCACTGAAGGAGGATAATTATTTTAAACTCAAACAGCAGATTGTGACAGATTTGACAAAATGGGGAAACTTACAAATATCATTGATTGGGAGAATATCTACAATTAAGATGAATGTATTGCCTAGAATTTTATATTTATTCCAGACAATTCCAATCCAACTAGGGAAGGAGTTTTTTGAAGATTTAAATAGAATTGTGTTGAAATATATTTGGCAGGGCAAAAAAGCAAGAATAAAATTGTTACAAGATGCAAGAATAAGAGGAGGGTTTGCCTTGCCTAACTGGGAGTTGTATTACCAAGCAACAAATTTGATGTGGGCAAAGGAATGGATAACATTAAGGAACAATACACTATTGATCTTGCTGTTAGGATGGCAGCCTTCCTTTGGTACAAGGGAACTAAAACACAGGGGTATTTTAGAAGACATTATATTTGAGAGGCATTGTTTATGAATTGGGAGAAAATAAAAAGACAATATTATTTTAAAAATTCCACAATGGATGTCTACCATTGAAGCTTTTTCTTATCCAATAATATATTGGATAATATAAAGAACAAACAGATATGGTGAGATATTGAATGAAAAGGGTGAACTTAAATCTATGCAAGTGTTGAAAGAACAAGGTGTAAAAATGAATTGGTGTTCATATTTGCAAATACAATCGAGATTTGACAAAGATGTTAAAGCAGAAGGTATTTATAATAAGTTGACTGACTTAGATAAGATTTTGATGGGTACTGATGAAAAGGTATTTAACAAACTTTATGGACACTTATTAGAATTTAAATTGGAGGAGGAACAAGTCAAAGAAACAATGATTGCTTGGGGGGGAAATTTTGGATATGGGATTGATTTAGAAAAATCAAAAATTAAGTCAAAAATTATGGTCTCAAAATTATAAAATGACAATGTCAACTGCATATAAAGAAAATTTGTATAAGATGTTTTACCGGTGGCATCTACCCCTGACAAGACTTGAGAGAATGTTTAAGAATAAATCGGATAAATGTTGGAAGTGTCATCAGATAACTGGTTCGTATTATCATATGTGATGGACATGCTCGGATGCAAAAAAACATTGGAATAAAATCCACTCATGGATAGAAAAAATGATAAAACAGCATATAGATTTTAAACCAGAGATATTTTTATTGGGAATTATATCGGAAGTATACAAGAAAGAGTTGAAATATTTGATTGTAAATGTACTAACAGCGGCTAGGATTGTATTTGCTAAGAATTGGAAAAATGATAAAATACCTATGCGGGAGGAAGTTATTAAAGCACCTGTCACACTGCACCAACGGATAGAAAGAGGATGTAAAACGGAGAAAAACACTTACCATCCGTTGGTTAACGCGATGCTTCCATTCTGTACTCACTGCCTCTGTTTTTCATCCTCTCTATCTGTCCAGCATCCGTCGACTGAGCTTCCATCCGCTCAAAAGGTTTGAGCTGCTCAAAATTTTTGAGCGGAAAATGTATCCAACGCATCCGTTCTGCATCCGCTAGGCATACGGGGGACATCCGTTCTGTATCCGTTGTCATCTGTTACACGTCCGCTACATCCGCTAGGCATCCGCTGCATATCCGCATAACTCAAATCTGCTCCAGCGGTAAATGGACACAGGGAGGAAGCGGAACGGATGCGGAATGGACGCGCAGCGTTAGTAGCACGGATGGAGAAAGGATGAAAGCGGATGCAGCTCGGATATAAAGCATTAAAACGGACAAAATGTTCATATAGGGGATGTATCTCAGATATTTAGGATGTCTGGAGGATCCATCTGTTTTCATCCGCTAGGCTTCCATTCCGCATCCGCTTTCCATCCGCCCTGCATCCTCCCCCCGTCCGTTCCGTGTTATCCGCTCTGTTTATGCAATTTTTGCCCCTTTTGAGAGTGGATAACAACGGATGGAACATTTTTCTCATCCACTGTGTCCTTTTTACAAACATTTTGCATCTGTCGGGCAGTGTGACAGGGCCTTAAGAAAATTATGGACTGTGCTGAAATGAGTAAATTGACATTTGAAATTAGAGAACAAGAAGATAAACAATTTTATATGATATGGGATTTATTTTATCAATGGTTGGACAAAAAGACATGGTAATGTAATAGAATAGATAATTTTGTGATAGAAATTTAATAGATTGATATAAGACATAATATAGACATATATTGGTTGAAAGTATAACACATATAAGACATTGGTTGAAAGTATAACACAAATGTTAAGATAAAACTTGGAACATCTCGAATAAAATGATGGAATAAATAGTTTAGTCATGCATGATGAATAACTGATAAATATACAAGCATATGTTAGTTCGACAATGTAAAATGATATAAATTGCGAGTAAATGACTACAAAGGAATAGCGTAAAAGATTTGTAACCAACTGACACACTGTATGTATATAAAATGGAAGATGGTTTTATGTTTTGTATGAGTATGTTTGTTTTTAAAAATAAAAATTCTCTTTAAAAAATTTGAATCCCATCATTGCATGGAAATGCCTTTTTCATTATGTCATGCTAGCGTAAGTGGATGATGAAGATTGAATAAGTGTTTGTGAGGGAGTACATACCTGTGGTTGTTTTTGTTTTATTCTGGCATATACTCAGCACTTACTGTTTCTGAAGAAATGATTTGTCCATTTTGGTGACTATGATTGTCTGTGGAAAGGCTGTACTACTATTGAAGCAGCCAGGCTCATATTTCCATTCTGATTATGCCAGAGCAGCCGAATTAACTCTGGCAATCAATGGAATGATAAATGTGGCAGCCAAATTGCCATCATATTCAATCTGAACATGTCACATCCAGGACACAGAAGCAGGGGTGGGATTCTACCAGTTTGCACCTATTTGCTAGAACCAGTTGTTAACATTCTAAGTAGTTCCGAGAACTGGTTGTTAGAAGAAATCACTGGCCTAATCCTGTAAGGAAGGCAGGAAGGAAACATTCTGGTGTTGCTTGCAGAAACTGCCTCTCTGTTAATCCTTACTACATTCTTGGCAGGATTAGACTTCCTGTCTCAAGAACTTCTCTGGAGTTTTTTCTCCTCCTTTGCTGGTACTTTGCTTGTGTGGACTGACCATTCAAAGTTACAATGGCACTGAAAAAAGTGACTTATGACCATTTTTCACACTTACGACTGTTGCTGCATCCCCCAGTCATGAGAGGCCAGGTGAGGAGATGCGAGCCTCGATGTGAGTGATATTGAGTTGGCCACACCCAGCCAATAACATGACCACCAAACCACGTCCACCCAGTCACATGACCACCAAGCCATGCCACCAACTATGCCCACAGAACCGGTTGTTAAAAAATTGAATCCCACCCTTGCACAGAAGGGTGACAGCATCATATAGTCTTCACAAACATATGGCCCAAAACATTTGATGGAGGTCTTTATAGAAAAGTCATTCATTTTCAGTGCCATACTTGGGAAATTTTACACACAAAGATGATATATTTGTGCAATGTTAACTGCTGCTTTTTCAAATGATTTATTTATTAGCTTATTACAAAATTCTTTTAAAAGTGCTTAAATCTCATGACTAAAATCACAGAAACAAATATGGAACCACGGATATAATTTCAGAAAATCAAGCTACCATTCAATTTTTACATAGTAAATTGTGGGTATTCTTTTTATATAATTTTAACTGGAATGTTAATATAAGTACAGTTTTGTGTGCTGCCAGCACTATATTACATGACAGACAATATAGAAATAATATAAATACAAATCAATATGATAACATCAACATATATTTTACATGGTTCTGCAACTTCAGCAATACAAATGAGTTTCTGTCTTAAGTGATTTACATTCTGGAATCCTTTGTGCTCTCTGAGCTTGTTTGTTTGCAGACATTTCATTATCCAAGTTCATTATCCAACATCATCACTACTAGTGTGTGTGGGGTTTACTTCCTGTTTATATGTATGATATATATCCAACCTGTACTGTCAGAGCAAACTTCACACTCGTTAGCACTGTTGATGTTACCTAGTTGGGTAATGAAATGTCTGCAAATAAACAACAAGCTCAAAGAGCACAAAGAACTATACAGTTCAACCCTGAGCTAGGTACATATATTCTCTTCTGTTGTGACTTACAATTTTATAACCACAGTGGAAGAGATAAAAAAGTAGGTGACAGAAAATCGAACAAAATGAGTAATTCTATAAACGAAAGTGGTTACTAACTTCTAGACTGGGCTACCTAATGATCTGGGGAAAAAACACTGGAAGTTTTTAAGAAGAGTTTGGGCAACATTTGTCTGATGTGGTAGAGAGTTTCCTGCCTGAGCAGGACTTTTATTTGGACTAGAAGACCTCCAAGATCTGTTCCAACTTGTGCTCATATTGTAGTCTATTTTATTCTACTTTTATTCTCCTCTTTTTCTATTCTATTCTATTCATCTTCTCATGTATTACAGATAGCACAAATCACTTTTTTCAAAATGTTGCTTAAACAAATATAATCTGAAAACTAATAATGACATTTCTCATCATCATTTCATTTTTCCCCTTAAATGGAAACAATTTTAGCATTACTAGAGTCGTAAATTTCTTTTTTAAAAAAAACTAAATTATCTGATGGGATTTCATCTTCATTTTGCATGTTTCATCCTTCTAACAGTGGCTTTAAATTATTGCCTTTTTTCCTTAACTACATTAACCTTTAGGTAAAGATGTCTGAACATTTCCAAAACTAAGCTCCTTCTCTACTAAAAAGGTCACCCTGCAGTGTGCTAAATTCAAGGAGAAGAAAAATACAGAGTAGTTTGCAAAAGCAGTCATCTGGAATGAAAGACAAAATTACTTTCCTGTTGATTTGATAAGATGTGAATTATATGGCCAGAGCTTTTTGTATCTTCCACAATATATTTAACCACAAGATATTTAAATTTAACTTGTAAATTCAAGTACTATCCCTGACCAGCTGCATGTCTATTAAACTGGCTTACCAAGGGAATGACTCACTACCACTGATACAATAAAAATAAAATGCATTATATTATTTTCAGACTGGGTTCAAGCCCAGGTATGGTGCAGAAATGAAATGTTGGTTGCTCTCATGGATTATCTTTGTTAAGATTTAGATGGGGATATTAGATCTCCCTTTATCCTTTTGGATCTCTCGATAGCTTTTTACACATTTAGAAAATAAAATCAAATTATAGAAATAAACAACAGAAAATAAGACAATATAAAGTACAAGCATATACTCACTTAAGAGTGTGTTTAGAGGCACCAGCATGAACAAATGTCTCTCTAGAAACAGTTGCAAAACTGTCAGAAACATTTGCTTCAGTAGAAAGCATAAGAACAATGCTTTTATCTTTGTCTTGCTGACCTTTGTTATTTGCATATGGTTATTTAAAAGTAAATGTGGTTCCCTTTGTTGATTGCTAACAATTCAACTGTTAATACTAATAAACATAGAAACAGAAAACTGTGAGCAGAAAAAGATCTAATGGTGCATCAAGTCTGCTCTTTGGGGCGGTTTTTTCTCATTATTTATCCATTTATTCATTATTTTTAATTATTATTTTTAATTTTTGTCAGATGATAGAAGTGTTTATCTTAAGCATGTTTAAATTCATTTACTGATTATTAACCCATTACCACCTTTGGAAGTTGGTTCCAAGATTTCACTATTTTTCTGTGAAGTAATACTTTCTAACATTACTTCTGAACTTCCCTTCTGTCAATTTGAGGTTATCTTTCCATGTTTTTGATTTTTGCTTCATATTGAAAATACTGCCTTTGAGAACTTCATTCATATATTTAAAGGTTTCAAACATGGTCACCCCTTTCTCTTCAGTCCTCCAGATGTACATATTCAGTATCTTCAATCTCTCCGGTTATGTTTTGTTCCTCAGACAGAAAACTATAAATAGGGAAAGAAAACTCATTTAGATAAGTACAAAATACACACAGAGATTAATTGATAAAGCAATGTATTGATGAATAGCTTAAATTACTTTGGCATTGTACATATGGGAAATGAATTCGTTGAAATGAACAAGCTATTTGTATTGACTAAAATCCAATAATATACTTTATTGAGCTCATGTAAATATTCTCTTATGAAAGCTGCAGATGAAATCTGTTGAAGATTTATTTGTTCTTATTCCAATAAAGTTGGACCTGTGATCAAGCAACACATTTAAATAAGGCAAAACAATTAACAGAAGACTGGAAGGAAATATATACAAATGAATTACTTCAGTGCAAGGAATAGAACCAAGATTCTCCAGATATTTTTAACTCCAGCACCCATTTTTCCTAATGATCATGCTAGTAGGCCTGCTGGCAGTTGATAATTCAGGGAAAATTAAATATTTTAAACAAGAGGTTGTTGGACAAGAGAAAGCATGCTTGAGCATGGTATGGAACCGAATCATTCTAAACATGAAGAAAGCAGAGCAAATTATACAGGAAGAAGAAAATATAGAAGAATTATTCTCAAGCCCCAATGGATTATTCCCATCAATTCCAGCCAATATAAGATGATGGGACTTGTTGCCATGCCTTATATTCTCGAATGGTACATAGTTGGAGAATTTTGCTGTAATAAAATCTGTTCCATAATCACATACTATTTGACTGGGATCTAATTGTATATTTTATGCAGCTGTATCTCTGCTAGCTGAATGTATCTTTCTATCCTATCGAGATGAGAGTGACGAACATATCCTGTTTAAAAAGCAACAGCCAAAAAGCTCCATCAAAATGGAGCCAGGTCTGTGCCAAGTGGTGAAAGGAAGGCTTGCCTGTGTTCATTATAATGTAAATCTGCTTGTTACCATATACTTCCCAAGAAAAGGGACCTTTTTTTTAGTTTGGTGGGATTTCCATAAAGGTCACTCTATCCATTAACACTACATCAATTTTTGAAAATAAACAAGATGACACAATCTCCTAAACAAAAGTTAGCATAGGAAAATATTCTCACTGTGGTTGAAATGTTTTTTTAACAAGGAGTGTTTCAGAAAGAAAAGTTCTCACAGAAACGTCAAAAAGGTCAGTCAGAACAGAAAGAAGCATCTGTTTTCCCACTTCCAGGATTGCTTCATTTAAGATTTCCACAGACGTAATTTTCATTAATTTTTTTCCTCATTACTAAAATTTCTGCTCATTGGCTCATTTGGAAATTAAGCAACTGATCCAAGGTGACTTCATTTTAGAATATACTCCATAATGCTATTAAACATTAGAAGGTTCTGGGAAATTAGTAGGTTTCAGTGATGTATTTCTAACAGCTATAACTATTCAGATGATGAAAGACTGTTTCCATGCATTAAACATTACAGTAAAGTTCCCATCAAGACACATTCATTATTTTTCTCTTGTCTATAACTTATACCAGCTCAAACTGTTTAAATTAAGTTGCCATAGCTCAAATTATACAGCCAAAGTAGCTAAGCAGTTTTCTTTAACAGTTTTCTTTAATTATACTTTCTAGGGGTAGTGGGGTGGGAAGAATAATTTGTTCATTTAAGACATTACAGTAACTGTTTTATACACAATAGAAGATTATGCTCCAGTCTACAATGGATATACCAACAATATAGCTACTTTTTCTTTATTATTTTTAACTTGATAAGCATGCTTTGCTACGAAACTATGTGGTTGGGCTTAGTTTTTGGGGAAAATAACGGGGAAAAACTCTGCCTCTTCTTACCAGTATCCATGTGTATCCATCTGGCTAGTGTCCTATCAGTGTGTGAGAGAGTTGGGGGCTGTTTGGGAACTGAAGCGGTATTTGCTGTGTGAACAAGAAGGAGACAGCAAGGAGCCTGGGCATGGCTTCGCTCAACTGTTCTGTACAAAAGCTGCTTGGTGCTGTGAAATTAAAACTGAAATTCCTCTCCTCTGCTTGTGTTTTGTATTTGGAATAGATTTCTTTTCAGGTGGGGAGGAGGAATAGAACTCCTTAGCATCAGAGTGTGTTACTAATAATATATGAAATACTAATGCTCTGATAGTCATTTTGAAAAATCCTTTCTTAGTGAGCACTTAGAAGCCTAGAGGAACATATGTGCCAAATTTCAAGTTTGTAGGCTTTACGGTTCTGGATATTTTGTGATGATGCTTGAATGGTATTTCGCTTTTATATAGAGAGAGATTAAAGAAGAAACTAAAATATGTGTTTTCCTGTTGGTATATTGGCTGGCTGACTGATTGATTGATTTGCAAGCTTGAGAATCAGTTGAACATGTGTGAGGACAACCATCAGTATATTTATCCTGTCCAACATAATTGAAAATAAAAAGCTTCAGCAGCTTCAGTTGTAACTTTTCCAATTAGAGGGAAATAGGCTATGGAAATACAAAAGTATGGATACAATTCCTAATACTTTTCTAAAAGTTGTCATTAAATTGCATTTTTTTTTCAAATGAGTGAAGGTGGAAATGGTTTAAGACATGGAACATAATCACATAAGTTATAATTAATTAACTGATTGATCCTATCCATTTTTTGGAAATATGCATTCCAACATAAAGCTCAAAGATGTAGTATGGCTTGGAAAGGTTATGTACTTCATTATGTTCTTCATTCTCATGACTAGAAAGTCCCTTAATCAATGTCTACATTTATTTTTGTTCCAGTTCCCATTTCCAAGCAATATTAGACTAAAGATAAATATTAAATGGGAAAAAGTTGTCACAGCCTCCAGTAGCTATAAGAGATTTCTCTTTCTCCCAGCTTTCCTTGTCTTTTATGACACATAGTATTATATCAGGCATAGACTTTGTAATAATCAAAACTCAACTTATAAATAATTTTTCTTATTTCAAATTAGAGTTCTTTTTCTGTGGTTTATAAATGTTCCTTGTTATAATTACAAGATTTAAGCTGTATAAACTCTAAATCAATTTCATGATCTTGAAACTTGTTCTACGGATAACTTTCAATCTATATTATAGGACAGAAATATCGTGCTCAGTGTTAAGTAATGAAGAGCTATATACAGTATAATGAACTAAGACACATTGATCATAAAAGTGCTACATGTTATTTTCTCTTCTACCATATACCTCGGAGCAATGGCAATAATTAAGCTTCAAGATAATTTGTTTTAATAGATAATAGTATCCTGAAATGTCCAGGAAGATTTTTTTAATAGTTTAAAGTGTTCTTTTAGTTTAACAATATTTGATAGGAAGTGTAGGGAGAGGAATGAATGACAGAATGACATTTTAAGACTGTTAATAAAAGAATCCTTCCAGAAACCTGTAGAGCAGTTGAATGGACCCAAGGTACACATCGAAAGGAAAATATGTCTATAGTTATTACTTATGTCTTGGGTTTTATGGTTTACTGAAAGGAGTGACAAAATCAACCAAATGAGCTCTTCTCAAAAGCAAACTGTTTCAAGCATGAAAAAGATGAGGCTTTCTCCTCACAAGCAGCTTTTTCTTTTTCTCAGTTCACCCATGGATGGGCCTCACTATTTGTCAAATAATGACAATTGCCATTAATTCAATGGACAGGAAATAATGCAGCAATGATTATATAGCAAGATGCAGCACACTCTTCCCACAGTAAGTGTGTCGATAAGTAAAAGCTAGCATTCATTTATATCTAACAGCCCATCCCTACTAATTTCCTTGTCTCTGTGATGTGTTACAAATTTTTGAAAAATAAAAGTTTTTGGATAGATTGTCAGCCACTTTTCTGTACTTGGTGCCATTATGATGTGTATTGGACTCCCATAATACTCAAACATCATAACATGAACAAGCTGTTGGAGATTATTAAAAGTGAAGCAAACATATACAAAGGATGCTAGTTAAGGAAGTCTGTTATGCTCCTAGAATCATTCCTTATTCTCTCTTTCTGTGTGTGTAAGTGTGTTACACATATTTCATTGGCCTTGTGTGCTACAGGTGGTCCTCAACTTACAACAATAATGAAGCCCGTCCCTACTTAGTGTGTGGTCCTCAATGTAACTATATCTATGTAGAGGGAAGCAAACAGTGAAGTATCCCAAGATTTTGTCTTGGGCCCAGTAATCTTCAAATATAAATGACCTGGATGATGGAAAAGACACTCATCAAATATGTAGATGACATCAAGGTGAGAAGAATTACTAACCCTTTGGGAGGTAAATTCAAGATTTAGAAGGCTCTTGATCATTGGGCCCTATCCAATAAGATGCAGTTTAGTGGTGAGAAAACGATTACCTTTTTTGCTGTTTTTTAAAAAGGTCTTTAAACTTGTATTTGAAACTTGTTTCACTTGATATTTAAAGAAATTCACCTGGTGCTATAAAATGTGCTTATCCTAATAGCGGAAAGCCCTACTATTCTATGTTTTGATTCTGTCTACTATTAACAGCATTTAAAAACAATAAAGGAAAAGACAGCAATACAACTATTTAAAAAAACTTGCTATTTTTGCTATTTTAATCAAAACAAAAAGCCCACATTATATTTTCCTGACACTTTGAATTCTCTTGACTTAGAACAGATTTAAGTGCAGGACCACATTTTGAAGCAAAATACCGATCTATTGTTGAGCAAGTAATTAATTACAGTTTCAGTGAACGTAGCAGGAAATTTTATAAAAGACTAGTAACTATTCTTCCAAAAATGTAACTAGTAACTAGTCTTCCAAAAATGGCTCAAGTAGCTTTGAAATAAGATCACTATGATGAACTGTGACTAGGCTGGTGCTCCTCTTTTAGAAGCCAGATACATCTAATTTGACCTCTCTTTCTACCAAAATATAAATGAAGTGCTTCCCAACAGCAAAGTAAATCATCTTCTAGATTTCTGATTTTCTAAATTTTTGGTAGCTCTTCTTTCAGTGAGTCAAGATTCTTTTTCCCACCCTCCATACTTCAAGGACAATCTATGCAAACTCTCACATCTTCTAAAAGAGTTTGTCATGCAAACTTTATCTTGTATTGTCTGAAAGCTACAGGAAGGTATAGCTTCAAGAGAGCACTGATGAATATTAAACCATATATTAGACTTTTACAATTTCACTTTAAAATATTCATTTTCCTATTTGAACAACTATCATTTATAACAGCTGTGTTGGACATGGGAGTAGTATGAGCAATCAAATGTTGGCATTTCTCCAACTTCAAATGTGTATTAGAGAAGCAAACAAGCAGAGTGATAAACTTTCAAAACTCATCATATTAGGTTCACAAAAAACATTTTCTTTTTTCTTTTTGTTTAAAAACTATATGGCAAGACAACTCTGCTCCAGCTGTTCCATTCATTAGTATACCCACACTTCTTTATTAATATATTATTATGCAGCTTATTTTTCCCTCTGTTTTTTCTTTACTGATTGCTACATTGAAAAAAACAAAGTCTATGAATCTGCTGCTGCTAAGCAGCAGGCAGTCTGATCATATCCTGTGATGAGGTTTACTGGTGGGAAATGAAGTCTACAGTATTATTCTCATAGCTGAATTTGTGGATTTTGAGTGGGACCGTAGATTTTTGTTTTCCCTTCTATTTAGCTGTAAGTGGGAGCTACAGGGAAAATATGAAGTTTTGGCTTTAGAGATTTAACCTGGAAACAAGGAGAAACTTTCTGACAGTGAGAACAATCAACCAATGGAACAGCTTGCCCTTGAAAGTTATGGGAGCACCATCACTTGAGACTTTCATGAAGAGATTGGACTGCCATTTGTCAGAAATGGTGTAGGGTCTCCTGCTTGGACTGGGTGGATGGACTAGATGACCTACAAGCTCCCTTCCAACTCTGATTATCTGTATATCTGTGTATCTGGTCTAGTTTACAATAACTTTTTGATTTATTGTTATCTGGAAGGTGTAAGCTTGTTCCATTACTCCACCTAAATAAGCTTTTTCGTGAAAGTAGCTTATATCCTCGCCTTTTGAATTCTAATTACAGATTTGAATACCTCCCAATGCATAGTTAAAACTCTAATTTGTCCAGTTCATTTAGAATGTTGATTAAAATCATTTGAGCTGACCACATATAAAGTATCTTTATTTCTTGATGATTTCTTTTAGACCTGAAAGTGGCTGCTAAGCTTTATAACTGAACAGTTTGTTGGAAAGTTATTAACATAATGACAAATTACAGGCAAAACAAGAATTGCGGAACAAAGAAATGGAAAATGCATTTTGCAGAATAGAACAAAATGTGCCCGTGTGCATTCACAACTTTTTTTGCTGGAGTTAAATTGCAGAGTCATATAAGAAAAATCATGGTATTGTGCTTTTTCTACACCCACACACACATGTGCAAAACACTTGTTTGAAAAGCACAGAAATCTCTCTAGAAGATCTTGGCACACCAAAAGGTCTCAAATCCACATGGTATGATATTGTTTAATTGTACTCAAGCCTGCCCTAACTTGGTTTGCAATCCATTTTTTTATTGACTGCTCAATAAAAATTGACTTTCTTGCAAAGAGCTAGGTCTGGTCAAAAATGGTACGTATGGATGAGACTGCAGTTCTGACTGAAAATTGGAAAACTACTGTTTTGTGCTTTCCTTTAATAGGGACATTGGCTTTTGGAACAATATACAATACTATCCCGCAGCAATGGGCAAAATCCAGCCCTTGGTTCTAAGCTAACGTGAGGCCATGTATTGATCTATGGGGCCTTGCTTTTCAAAAGGTCTTCTTATCTTCATCAGATGTTCCTCTTTCATGCTATGGCCAATGTAATGTTATCCGTGTTCTTACAGAGACTGATCTTCTACATCTAATTTTCCCCCTTTTCTCAAGGGAGGCTCTTGATCATTTGAAAGAGGAAAACTGCTCCTTCAAAATGGATCATATGGTAGAAGGGGATATCAAAGAGAAACTAACTTTTGGATCACCTGGATTAAGAATTATGGTATTAAGGCAGGAGATTTGTAGAATTAAGCAGGAATTTTGTTGCACATCCTGCATTTAACTCAATATTCTTTTGCCTACTTGCAACCATGTACTTATGGATCTCTCAATGGTTATGCAAATATTCTCTTATATAAGACTGCAATATTTAAAACATCCCATTTTTCAATCAAAACTATATTGATAATTTATAAAGGAAAGAATGGTTTATATTTTTCCAGTCCAGTGTCCTGTTTTATTTCTCTCTGCTTAAACTGTTACTGAAATCTTTATTCTTTGTTATAGAACAACTATTTGAAAGAAGCATTTGAAATAAATTAATTCTTTATTTTCAATTCAGAAAAATATGTAATTGTTTCACTTATTCTGGATGATTTAGAGCTTTCAATTTGTAAAGTATCTCTCTCTGTTCTTTTTTTTTTCAATTGTAAAACTAGAATTACATGTGTTTTGGTTCTCAGAATAAAACATAAACATGATCTGCAAATTTGTACCATACTGAAAAAAAATCTACCAGTTCTTGCTAATTATGAAATAAATTGCTTTTGAAATTTCTTTCCAGGAGGAAGAGGTGTTAATAGAAATGTTCATGATAGAATGTAATGTTCTGATCTTATTGTGTTATGAAGTGGCCAATCTGTTTGCATGGATATTGTATCTTTGATTATACAATCATCTGTCTTGTGATCTGAAAACTGCCTGGCTTCCCATGTTTCAAATTAGATCTTAACATAATTCATATGAAGAATCTCCCTCATTGCCTTATTGATATTATAAAATGTGAATAGCAGGAAACTTTTAGAGTGATGGAATAGTGTGTAACAAAAAACAAAAGTTCTACCCATCTTCAACAATAAAGTAAAATTTAAAAAAAATATAACTAAGAGAAATTTGGAAATATCCTGAAACAACCTGAGATTAAGATAGAAAAACAGAAGCTGTTTTTTTCTGGAGAAGGAAATGTCTTAGAAAATTTTATGTATTTCATATAATGAACAAAATTATATTTTGGTATCATATTTTTATTTACAATTTAATCCAGAGTATGTTTATTGAAAAGTCCATCTGTGTGTTCTCAAGCAAGTCTTTTTAGAATTATGGCCTATTTTTTTCCCCTGGGTATATTCTACTTATTTCAAATAATGTTGATAACTGATAAGAACAACAATGAAATCAAAGTGATTATCTGCAAAGACAGAGAGATATGAGCTAATACATTTTTGGGTTTTCTGGAAAATATGTTTTATATCTAAATGTGAAAATATTTTCTTCTCCTGTGGGTTTGTTTATAAAATATAAGCAAAAATTATTTATTAATTGGTTGTGTGACTTTGATATATAAGTGAAAATTCAGCATGTGAAGTAAATATGACAGATGTCAGGGGGAGGTTGTTCATGATTGGCAGGTCCAGGTTCATACTTTCCTTTGAATTAGTAATGATTTTGATGGGCCTCTCAGAATTTTAAATTAAAGTCTTATATAGCAGGTGGTTTAAAGGTTTATTAAAACCACTAGCATTGATTTTAAATTATATAGATTAAAGGTTTTTTCCCCTTTAATATAGTGATAAACAATAAACAAAATATAGTCAGCTGATCATCCACAATGCTGCACTAAAGGACTTGAAAGACATCTTTCTGAGCCTAAATCATGTCTTGCTCCTTATTACATTGTGCCTTCTGTTTACAGTATCATAAGATTTAGACCCAGATCTTTCTCCTCCATCACTTGTCAAGTATAGAAAAAGGGGAAGATTCTCTGTAGAAAGTTGTTCTCATTATCTTCTAAGATGGTCCAAGGTACATAGATCAGATACAGAAAACAGTATTTCAGAATGAATAGTTATAGTAGAAAAAAATGCATGAAGGAAATAAAAGCTGGAACTCTAAAATTCAAAAATCCTGGGAAGCCACTCTCGATCAATACCAGCAATACTGAGTTGGATAATTCCATTTTTTAAATTTGTAATAGAAGACATAGAATATCCAACACATTAACATTTTGTATGAACTCAATGGTTTGTTCAACAGACCCACTTTGAAAACAAATCATGCTTAGTTCAATATGCAGTTCAAGTAATTTAATTTAAAAGATAATAGCTTCAATAATCTGATCCATCCACTCAAAATACCAACTTTGAGATAATGTCTGTTATGACCCATATTCTTTTTCTTCTTTCTAATCCAAGAGAATATTGGAAATAAATTCTGCATGCCATCCCTATGGTTTCATGTTTTCATGTTTTCATTGCTAAGCAAAAATGTTGCAGTTCTACTATATTATGCATTAATGAACAATGTTTATTTTAATAATAAATATTTCAGTATTTATAATATATTCAGTATCACTGGATCTTGGACAGAGAACAAATAATAGCATTCTTAAATCCCCCCATCAAAAGAGAACATTATACAATTCAGTATATAGAAACAATAAATTTAGGCAAACTTACGGATACTAAGAAACAAAAATTGTATCAATAGCCAGATCCTCACTTTCATTCACAAAAAATTTTGAAATAATTTTGGAAAAAGACTTTTATCTGGAGTTAAATTTAAAATAACATAATTTTATGCTCCTTGAATTGCATGCATTTTTATGCTTTTAATCATTTTGCCTAAATTAAAAGTACCTCTCACTGCACATTTGTTTTTCTACTTCACTTCAGCAATTTCATCAATATTGATTGTCAGGTAAATATTTTCTACAAAGGAACAACCAAAGCTGTTCAAAACTTCAAATTAACAGAACCATGCAAGAAGAACATAATCACTCACATCACCAGCAAATGTCCATCTGCTCCTGTGATAATTAGTTCAGTGTGTTTTGTACATCAAGAACATAGCAATAAATATATTTCCATGAGCTGATGAACATGACCAACTCTTTCAAATATTGAGAGATTCTAAGGCTGTACCTATCCACTTGTAGTGGCTCTCACCTTCATTAGGGGTTTCAGACAATATTAAAACCTCCCAGAATTCAAGTTACTAATGAAAACTTTGATTAAGAACAAATTCAATACTGGAATACCGATTCCCTAAGAGTGAAAAAAAATCTTCTCTGTATCCCAAGTATGGTAAATAAACATTTCAGTGAGAAAGAAGCCTTCTCCAAGACTGGAACACTTCCCATGTGAGAAAGGCTAAGAGGGCACCCATTCTACTCATGTTTTGCTCGTGAACTAAGAACTTTCTGTAGTAATGTATTGTCTGTACTGGCAATATAATTTTTTTAATGCTATATGGAGCTTCATCCATTTTTATAATTTTAGGAGATATGTTTAGAATTATAGTATATAGTGCTCTTATCATTGTCTTTTTACCTTTTAAGCATATTACATTTTATACTGATTTCAAACATTTCTGACTGATGCATTAGTAAAAATTTAATGTGAAGTTCTTATTAGGATTGGGCAATGACTGTATACTATGCTTCTTAGTTGGATCATCAATTCAGAAGTGTGCCCAAATCACCTTGTGTTGATCCTGCAGTTAACTTGTCTTGATTTTCAATTAATAATTGAATAAATTAAATACCAGAATGATTCACTCTTTTAGTATGCATGGCAGCTTTTTATATAAAGCAGGGTATATTGTCCAAAATATATATCAGTATCAATTATGAGACAATTTTTACCTGGGGGGCAATATAAATTAGATACTTTACCTACCTTCCTTCCTTCCTTCTCTCCCTCGTTCCCTCCCCTCCTCTCCTCCCTTTTCCTTCTTGTCAAATTGTGTTTAGACTTCTTTTATATAAAAGGTGCAGAGCAGCTCAGGAAGAATGCTATCTTGTTAGAAAATCATTAATGTGCAGTGTTTAAAAACATTAAGGAAAATGAATGAATTCCCCATATCTTTCTTCCTCTATGAACTGGAAGATGATGTGATCAGGAGTCATAGGCTCTTTTTGATTTAAAATTTCTGGACAAGCAATATTTTGAATTGTCTACTGTTTTTTTGTCTACTGTCATAGTAGACAGTTATTGCCCACCCTAATAAGAACTTCACATTAAATTGTTATTAATGCATCAGTCAGAAATGTTTGAAATTAGTATAAAATATTGGGAAATGTACTACATGTTCCATCCTTAGACATTCACTTTTCAAACTATGGAAGGTAACCATAGTGGATGAGATGGAACTGGCAAAACCATCTCACTGTTTTGCAGTTAATTACAACAAATATATTCACAAAACATGGTAAATCACATTTAGAATTAGTTGTGTTTATGAAATTCACAAAAAGTGTTCTTTACATAGCAGAGCACATGGAGAATACTACTGTGCTCTGTTGCTTACTATTCCAAGTTTTGTATGTTATGTAATTATCTGATATTTCCTGGAAGGCAGGCATTGGGCTGTTGTTTTTTAATGTTGGAATTCTTTTAAATATGTGATTCGTCAAATTTGAGTCACAATAGAAAGTGTAATTTCCACTATTTTTGTTTTCCAAAGATCTCCTTCATGTGCGTGTGTGTGTGTGTGTGTGTGTGTGTGTGTGTGTGTGTGTGTGTGTGAGAGAGAGAGAGAGAGAGAGAGAGAGAGAGAGAATGTTCAATCCGAAGCAATATAAAATACTGTTACAAGGACAGCTATTCTTTATAATTATTCATATCTGCTTTGGTTTAATAAAGAAATCATTGGTACTTAGCAATAAATTATCAATTTATTGTTCAACTCTTCATATCTGATTACAGAAAGGCATACCACATGAATAGAAAATCAGTTAATAACATTTTAAAGCAGTTGCATCTTTCCTTGGGATCATCAATTGAAAGCATCTATATATGTATCTGACACTGAAACTGTTTGTTCTAATTAAAATGGCATGCCTGACTATGGCTAACCTACAACAAACCATTGACACAAATTGTTAAAGATGTTTCTAGATTAAATGTAATTTAATCCAGACTCTGGGATTTGACAAAACAATAAATAAACCACAGTATATTAATATACCATACAAATCCATTCTGTGTTTGAGGTGGGGGAGTCGGGTGTTAGAATGATCCAGAAAAAAAACACTTCTTGGAACAATGTGCTTGGAACTATCCAAGGTCCTGTAAATCCAGCCCAATGTCATTACCTGTTTGATTTATCCACCCAGATATCAGTGCTTGGGTTCCTGTTCTCAAAACCAGATTTTTTAAAAAGCAATATCTTAATAAAATTGAATTAAGAAAAATAAATGTCCAATGATTAGCATGTTTCTTCTATTTAATTTGGCTGGCTCGGTTTTATAGTTGTATGTTATGTAATTGCACATAAAATTATATTAAATAATCAAAATATTAATAATCTATAGACCTATAGAAACTATATTAGTTTATATTAGTTTTTAAAGTTTTATACAAGTTTTAGCACAAACAAGTATATGTGTGTATATGTATGTATGTGTATGTGTGTATGCATACACACACACACACACACACACACACACACCATATGTAACAGAACTGGAAGAGACTTTGCAGGTTTTCTAGCCAAACTCCCTGCTCAGTCAGGAAATCCTATACCATTTCAAACAAATTTTCCAGTCTGTTCTTAAAAACCTCCAGTGATGGACCATCCACAACTTCTAGAGGCAAGTCATTCTACAGATTAATTGTTTTGACTATCAGGAAATTTCTCTTTAGTTCTAGGTTGCTTTTGTCCTTGATTAATATCCATCCATTGGTTCTTGTTCTGTCTTCAGGTGCTTTGGAGAATAAGTTGACCCGTCTTCTTTGTGACAGCCCCTTAGATATTGGAACTCTGTTAACAGAAGGACTCTAGTTCTTCTAATGTTTTAGCCTTCAGTTCCTTATTATCTAATCATCTAGCAATACAATACATACTACTTCACAGTGCTTTTCAGCCCTGTCTAAATGGTTTACAGAGTCAGCATATTGCCCCCAATAATCTGGGTCCTCATTTTACTGACCTAGGAAGGATGAAAGGCTGAGTCAACCTTGAGCCAATAAGAATCAAACTGCTGGTAGTTGGCAGAATTAGCTTGCAATACTGCATTCTAACCACTGCACCCTCATGGCTGTTGAATTTAATCACTTTAAATATATGTATGTATATTTGTGACATTTGGTTTGAATTATAGTAACTACTTTCTGTAAAATATAGCAGAGTCAAACAAGCAGATATATTCCAGAAGAACTGAGCTACCCTTCTTATGAATAACAGCTGTACTGTCAATAATCAGGAATGGTGAGAATTACAGTACTATTATTACCATTACAAAGTAGGCTCTTTGATAAAGAGTCATATGGCAGCAGATGGACCAAGACTTATTTACTTATCTATTTACTGCATTTATATGGCCATCCAGCTTAGACAATGGGGTAAATGGATAAAAGAAAAGTAAAAAAATAAGGCCAATAAATAAAAACCCAACACATATCATTAAAACTAAATAGACCATACTGTAAATGGTCTGCTGAAATTTATTATAATTCCTAAAAATGGACAATCTGGTTATTCTGGCACAATTTCCCAGGGGGAAAAACAGACCTTAACTGCTTTCCTAAAGACTTGCAAGGTCCAGTTCACCCATATGCCAGTAGAAAAACTGGCCTAAAAGATAAAAGCTACTACTGAGAAGTCATGGCTATTGAGCAATAAGAAGTTCCATTGCTTCAAAGAAAAACCTGAAGTGTAAGTTTTATATTGGAGGATATAGCATAAGCAAATAATCTTTCAGGCAGATATGTTCTATGCCAGGTTTCAGATAAACAGCCCTTTGAGTTACACTAGAGAGCAGAGGTAGGCATAATGAGAAATTGCCATAACTATTTGTACTGCTTCACTTTGGAACAATTGCAGCTCCTGGATGATCTTTAAGGACAGTCCCATGTAGACTATATTGTGATAATCCAGTCTAAAGGTCAAAGGTATCAATGATCATGAGCAAGGTACCACAATCCAGGAATAGGCAGAGATGGCACACTAAATACAATTGTACCAAAGCCCCTGGACTACAGCTACCATGTGCTATTGAAGAAGGAGCCATTAGTCTAAATTGCAAACTGAATAAGACCACAAAACGACACAATCCCACTCAGAGTAAAGGATTATTACTGCTTTGCAATGTTCATGCTCAAAGGTTAAATGCTTCAGAGAGTTTGAAGGCACTCATACAGCACCTAACTAATGAAGTAAGTCCAATTGCGTTTGAATGTATTCAAACAGCCTGATGCTTTTCAAAGCTTTTTCATTCAAAATCAGTCTCTATTTTTATATAATTCTGTCTGTGAAAATTATTGTCTGCGGTTTGGCATAGACAGAAGATACATATAGGTAGTCCTCTACTTACAACAGTTCATTTAGTGGTCATTCAAAGTTACAACGGCACTGAAAAAAGTGACTTGGGACCATTTTTCAGGTGTATGACCATTGCAGCATCCCCATGGTCATGTGATCAAAACTCAGATGGTTGGCAACTGACTCATGATGGTTGCAATGTCCCAAAATCATGTGATTGCCTTTTACAACATTCTGACAAGTGAAGTCAATGGGAAACCCAATTCACTTAACAACCATGTTACTAACTTAACAACTGCAGTGATGCACTTAACTGTGGGAAGAAAGGTCATAAAATGGGAGCAAAATTCATTTATTTAGAGAATTTATATTGTCACTTATTTGAACATGATGACTCAAAGCATCTAAAGAATATAAAACCCCATATAATAATGATAAAACTAATAAAAGGCATCATATAATAAATTAATATCCTAAAATCACCCCCCACACATGCCCAGCAACAGCACCTCACATGAGCCATTTAATGGGCTACATCCCACTCTGGGTTCCCAAGGCCCACTGGCAGAACCAGGTCTTCAGAGCCTTCTGGAAGAATTCTAGAATGGGGGCCATTCTAATCTCTGTGGGGTTGATGTTCCAGAGACAGGGACACTTAACAAATGTTTCACTTAGCAACCAAAATTTTGGACTTGATTGTGGTCATAGGTCAAGGACTGCCTGTATATTTATCAAAAATACATCCCCAGATTCATGAAGTTTTACTCCCTAATATGAATTAAATGAATGCAACCATTGTACTTTCCTCGATCCACTATTTAAAACATTATGGGGCAAGTATGGAAACAAAATGAAAATCTTTAAAGACATGCAACTAGAAGTACGTAAAGATTATCACTTGCCTATAACTGCAACATAAATTCTTCTATGTAAGGGAATATTACATAGAACTATAACTGCAACATAAACTCTCCTATGTAAGGGAATATTACGTAGGGCAGAGCCCATTTTCAGTGAACAGAAGCTATGTGGGTGTATTTAACTTGCCTTCAGGGATCAAAATGCAGCCTTGGGCTATTCAGAGAAGTTTTTAAAGTATTCTGACTCATATTGTGGTGGCAGGAAGTACAGAGGTTACAGCAACATACTGATTTATTTTGTTTTGGCATAACAACTACCTCGGAAATTACATACCTACTGGGTTTTTAAAATGACTCTTGCTTTAAGAGTAAGTTCTTCAACAGTTTGATATGCTTTCTTCAGAGATGATGTATTTTGTGTATCATAACCCAGTGTGACATAAACAAATTAGCAATCTTAGTAAATGGATACTTTCACTTTTAAATACCAATACCTTAAATGCAACTGAAAGTTCTACTTATATCAAAAAGAACAATTTTATTTTACTTAAATATTTCTTCAGGAAATTTTTTTGGGGGGAAGGGTTGCATGTAGTTTTTGCAATTCAGTAATATAATTCAGAATACCTAATTTAGGAAATAAATAATAGAAGTATAAGAAAAATCAATTCAACTGTTCATTCAGGAAGTATTTAAAACAAACAGTTTTAAAGAACTGGAACTGTAGTCATGGATGGAAATATCCATGCAATTCTACAATAAAAGGATAATTATGTCTATAGTAACATGCCCCTCCCTCCTTTCTCCCAAATACGGCTTTATTTAATCATAATAGTTCAGAATTTTAATTATTTTTCTTTATCCCTTGAAAGGATGGGCAACAATTTGGTGGGGACTTTTTGAAGGCATTTATGGCAAAAAAATAATGGAATATGAGTAGAATTGTCTCACTCAATAGATCTCCTTTTGCTTCCTTTTACTTAAGTTAATTTGCATGCAAAGGAATAGAAATGTTTCTATTATGCAAGGATACTTCTAAATATGCTGATTATTCAGCCTTTTAAAGTTTAGAGATGCTGAATAAATATGCACAAGATAAATTTAGAGCAGCTTCTCCAATTTGTTATGTTGTAAAGATTCTGAATGATAATTCTCAGAATTCCAGGTTGCCACAGCATGGACTAAATATTCTAGCATATATGATATCATATAGGCACAATATGATTGGAACATTCTGGACAAAATAAATTTCTTAACAGAGGCAATTTAAAATAAGATCCCTGCCTTATTTTTCCTTTACAACTCAAACAAAGACAATGCTTGTCATAGTATACCCAAATAGCTTGATAAACTGTTTGGGTATACTTTAGCAATGAAGATTTACATTCTGAGTCTCAATTTAGGTATCAATATTTTACAGGCAAACTTTTTTATAAAACAGTTTTTTCCCCTCACAAAACTTATTTCTCTGCTTAATTGCATTTTCTGTATTCAGTGAATGAAGTTATTGAAAGACGTATTCTTGATATACCATAAAGTTAGTGTTTATTTATTTATTAAATCTATACATCACCTATCTTATCATTGAAAGCAATATTTGTTAAATCATAATGGACTGGTGGCCTATTTGGCCATCATTGGACTTTCAATTTCTGTAAGATAGAGGTTGCATGGACCTTTAGATTACTAATGCATGGAAATATGTTGGAAGGATCAGAAGTGAGTAGAGGCCAGTTAGAAAACAAAGGCCACATCAGTGAACAAAAATATCTCTAAGAAGTCAGAGGAATGTAAATAATTCAGATCAAGCATATAAGTTTACCGAAGGAGTCATTTTTTAAAAAGCCAAGAAACAACAAACTCCAGATCAGTGGCTGCCTTTTACAAGAATCACAATGTGAGCCTGAGGGGAAAAGTAAGGAAGGACATCCATATCCATAAGGCTTTCAAGACCAGATTTTCAAACTCAAATCATCATGAGAATGATATGAGATCAAGTTCACTGGCCAAGGGCTATGATGCTCAAAGCTTTAACTGTTAAATATAAATTATTTTTTAAAAATCTGTTAATTTTTTTAAAAAAACTGTTTTTTCCCATTTCCTGGGACTTTACGTGACAGGATTTTCATTAAATAGAACACCAATATTTGGTTGGTTGTTGTGAAATGACAATATAAAATCACTGAACTTAATTTGTTGAATTTTAAAAGGATTTATTTTGTCAAAGGAAAAAACTATGCCTGAAAATAATTTCCAATTCTGCCAAGAAATATAGATATTGGCAGTCTCACAGAAATTTTTGGGTACATGTTGCTCTATCATAGCAGTATGATTCCTGGAAATTTAACTCCATTTAGGTTAGCTTAATTTTTGTTAAATAAAAACTTTCTAATATAGAGGAAAAAGAAATAACTTTTGATGTTTCTAGTTTAAATTAGTAGAAATTATGGAGGCTTGTAATTTCAAATTAAGTTTAAGTTTAAGTGGAACAGACTCACAGAACTACATTATAGTATGTATGTATGCATCTGTGTATCAATGTATTTGTTTATTTATTTCACAGTACTTGTTAAGGCACACTTCGGAATTATAAATAAAAAACAGAATAAAAATATAACTATGAAACTGAATTCATGATCAAGAACAGGAACTCGGATGAGACCTGCTCAAGACATTCAGATCAGACGGATTTTGGCAAAGTGGTACCAAATATATCCTATTTGACTCCTGGATAACCCCAATTCATTATTCAAAATGGTGTGTTAAAGGATGCTAATTCACAAATATTAACTGATTAACTGATTTCAGGAGGTTCAAACAAAAATGCAAGGAATGTACTGAAATTCTATACAGTAGAGATATCAACATCCAAGATACCTTGGATGATATCACCATGGTGGTATGATTACTACATGAACCTCTAATATTACCCGATGAAGTTAAATCAGCACTTTGGTTAATACCAAGTTGGCAGGAATTAATGGACAGCTACAGAAATATGGCAAGCAATAAAAGAAGGATCAGTAATGATTTTAGCCAAACTGGCCAGCAAGTCTGAAGTACAGCGCAATAGTAACAGATTTGACAAAAAATCACTCTACTAAAAATATTAAAGAAAGGAGAATTAACAGAGTGTGCAAACTATCACACGATATGCTTAATTTCATGTGCTAGAAAAATAATATTTTGATTATCCCACACAGGGAATATTTCCCCATAGGGAATGGGCACTATCAGTTATTTGATTGGCTTGATAAAAAACAGAGGAACATAATATATTATTTGTGATTCATGTTAGATAATTGAGGAAAAAAGGATATGCTACCTTGTTTAAAATTGTTTGGAGATCTATATCCTAAATCCATTGATGACAGTATTAAACCTATATGCTGAATGTATACTGAAGGAAACAGAATTAGAAGTTTAGTGCTTCATTAAAACTGAGTCAGTTATTTATGCTATACTGATGACAGTACTGTATTCTGATATTTCAAAATGCAAGCGACCTGCAAGCTTTAATTATGAAAGTCAAAGAACACACTGAAATAATGGAGCTAAGACTAAATTAAAGACAATAACAATAAGTGCCACAATCACCCTTACAATTGATAATAAAGATGCTGAAACAGTAGATAGCTTCTGCTTTTCAGGATTGACTATCAACAATAAAGAAACCAGAAGCTAAGTGATATGCTGCCGTTTAGCATATGGTAGAAAAAATTATTCAGATGCCATGATCATTATTCAGATGCCTAGATCAGAATCATGCAAGAAAGAAAAAGAGGGTAACTGAAGGAGAAAGGTAGATGCATTTGAAGAAGTAAATGAAGGTGTAGGTAAAAATGACCTGGACAAAATCTATCCACATGGTTATTAAAAATAGTTACTGACTTGATGGCACATAATCAATCTATCATGAAGTAGTAATGAGATTTTTCTTGTAGTAGAAATAGTTCTTGCCCTTGAATACTCACAACAGTCTAATGAGGTAAGTTAATGTAAATTAATTGCCTCAAGAATGTTCAGTGAATTCTGTGGCCACAATTAGAATTTGAAACATGGTCTCCCCTATGTATTCAATCACTTCAGTTTTCAGTGATAGCAAGAAATGTCTTTTGTCAATTACATGGCTTACTTCTTCCTTAGTTCTCATCATTCAAACCTTAATTAAAGCACTACTTTTTAAGAAGGTCCTCAAAAATTGGAGACTGGTAGATATACTTGTTTGGAGAATATGTCCTAGATTTATTTTTATTTATTTGATTTGTCTATCACTTACAAGGTGATAGATATAAGTATAAACATGAGTAAGAATACAGGAAATAGGTATGAAAAAATGGGGAGACAATAGATTAGATTAGATTAGATTAGATTAGATTCCACTTTATTGTCATTGCCATGGGTACAGGCAACAAAATGCAGTTAGCATCCAACCAGAAATGCAAAACAACAGTAAAATAAAAATATATGTATGCAAATATGCAAGGCATCTATGAATATGTCAATGGAAAACACAACAAAATGTATGTACATGAGCACACAAAGATAAGTGTGACTGCACAATAGGACAGGGACAGTAGTAAGCATGATGGTGTATTTATGCATGACCCTTACAGACTTCTTAGGAATGGGGTGAGGTCAATAGTGGTTAATTTGAGGTTAAAGGAGTGGAGGTTAGAGAATGTAACAACACAATCAGGTAGTGCATTCCAGGCATTGACCACTCTGTTGCTAAAGTCATACTTTCTGCAATCAAGTTTGAAGCGATTTACATTGAGTTTGTATCTGTTGTGTGCTCTTGTATTATTGTGGTTGAAGCTGAAGTAGACACTGACTGGTAGGACATTGTAGCAGATAATTTTAAGTCTAACTGTAGGTGGCGTAATTCAAGGTTGTCCAAGCCCCAAATCTCAAGCCTGGTGATATAGGGTATTTGTTACGAGCAGAGAAGTATCGTATTCTTCTCATGAAATACTTCTGGACTTGCTCGATTGTATTAATGTCTGATATGCAGTGCGGATTCCAAACTGAGGACCTGTATTCGAGTATTGGTCTGGCAAAAAATTTGTATGCTCTAGTTAGCAATTCAGTATTTCAGAAGGCGAAGATTTGTAAGATTAGATTTATAACTCTTAATGCCTTTTTGGCAATGCTGTTACAGTGAGGTCTGATGCTCAGGTCATTTGATATGAGAATTCCAAGGTCCTTGACAGAGTGAGGATCATCAACAAGGTCAGATATTCTTGTAAATAATTGCTGTGGTCAGGAGCTTGCCCATTCACAGAATAATAGCCAACAAATCCCAAATAAGACAGAAATAGTCATGTGGTGCATGCTTGCTAGTAATCAATGTTACTAATTTATTAGCCCAAGAGAACAAAGTTAAGGCTTGTAGCTGGCCACAGTAAAGAAACTGAGCACTAAGAAAAAGAAGGAAGTAATGTTCATCTTATTTTGCAAAAGTCCTCTGCCTGGCAGAAAGGTTAATGAGGCAATACGACTCATTGGCACAGACTGCATTGATACAAACAGTGCCAAGCTCAGCAGCCAGCTCATGCAAAGTAATAGTCTTTTTTTTTTTTTTGCATTGTTAAATGCAGACTAAAAACATATGCAGAGTTCAGTAACAGTAAATGAGATATCAAATCATAAGCAAACCAGACAGGCAAGCAATGGCGTATAGCCAGATGATCCTCAACTTTCCTTTCTCTTCTGTCAAGACTTTGAAGTTGTTGGCCAGACCATCCATATTACCAAGTGTGTGTTTTTTGGAATCAGCACACTTCATAGTGCCAAACAGGATGAGTGACTGGGCCCATCGACATCATTTAATGTGCATATGCATCATTTTTGTAAGAGATTGTAAATCTTCCTTTATTGTTGATTTTTAGTATCTGATTTCAGTAATGATTTCAATAAGAAAATATGGGTCAGAAACTGTGTCTTGACAAAGTGGTACTAAAAATTAGATTTTTTTTTTCCAGAACAGAAGGTTGGTTATGTCAGTGGTCCAGTTTATAGCTGAGTAGGACAAAAAGTTTATTTAACTATGGAAACTGTTAAAGGAATAAGCACCAGCATTACCTATATAAAAATATAAAAAGGAAATTCTGTCCTGTTGAAACAATTATTTCCTAATATGAAATAAGGATTCTTATGTAGCTCTGATTGCATATTTGACAGTCTTTAAGAATATTAGGTGTTCTGTATGCAAATTGGGTTACTCCAAAACATGCAAATCTGATTGGTCAACTAAAGTAAGCATTGGATTGGTTCACTAAGAACCAATCCAAATAAAGTAAAAAAGGCGGCAAATTCGATCAGCTGCCATTGGTTACAAGCCGGCAGGCTAGCCTGTATAAAAGGCTGCCGCTAAGTCGGCCAACCGTTCTGTTTTACTGACTCCTGTAAATAAAGACTTTTCGTTGTTGGAACCCGGTCTACCTCGTGTTTTTCCGAACAAAACACTGGCGACGAAGGTGGGATCGTCCTGAACATGAAAATTGCATGCGGTGATAAGAAGCCCAGATGACAACAAAGATGCCTGGAAACAACGCACCACCCGCACCCTTCAACCCCAACGAAGAGGATTGGGATTCCTATGCAGATCGCTTCCAAATGTATCTGGAAAGCAATGAAATGGAAGGAATTTCAGAGCAACGTAAGAGAGCTGTGTTCCTAACACACTGTGGGCCAACGGTTTTCAAGATGGCAAAGGCTCTAGCGAAGCCCCAAGATGTCAAACAACTAACGTGGCCAGAATTGCAACGAATTCTCAAAGCACACTATGCTCCGATGGTGTCAAACTTAATAAAGCGACACAAATTCTACAGGAGAGACCAGAGAGAGGGAGAGACCGTTGCTGCACTTCGACAAATAGGTGGTGAGTGTGAATTCTCAAACCTTGACGAGGCAATGAGGGATCGAGTGGTGTTGGGGTTGAGAGACTCGACCACACAGAGTAAATTACTCAACAAACCCAACATAAGTATAGCCGAAGCTATCAAGCCGCGAAAAAATTGGCTGTCACTATGAAGAAAATGAACACGCATAGTGATGAAACAAACCCAACCAAAGACAAAAAACAATCTACCACCACCACGCATTATGAAGAGTATGGCGAAACACCTGACAATAGCGAAGAAGACGACGAGGTCCACCGCCTATACACTAACAGAAAAGAGCGCGAAAGAAAAAATTGGCGGGAATGCGCTGGCTGCGGAGGAAACCATCCCCAAGCCGAATGCAGATTTCTCGATGCCATCTGCAGGGTCTGCAAGAAACGAGGGCATATCGAAAAAGTCTGCAGAAACAAAAAATACTACAGCCCAACGAGACGCAGAAATTTCCCAACACGAGCTGAGCCTAAACGAGCTGAGAGAAAGTGGCAACAAGAGAAGTGAGCCAATACACACCAAACTGTCATTATAAAGAGCACTCAGACGGAAAGTGGGAAGAAAGTTAAAGTCATTGTAGAAATCGAAGGGAAGCCCTGCAAGATGGAAGTAGACTCGGGGTCCTTTCTCTCTATGGTATCGTGGGACACAATAAAACAGCTAGTCCCAGATATCAAAACCAAAGAACTAAAGAAGCAGCACCTAACTCTCAAGGACTACTAGGGAAACCAAATCCCTGTAGTCGGCATGGGACATTTCCGAGTCACCTACAAAGAACACGTCAAAGTGCTACCACTGACCATAGTCGACAGAGACAGACCAAGTCTCCTGGGCATCGAATGGTTCGCACCATTGGGCATCGGGATGACCGGGATCGATCGAGTGACTGCAACCGGCTGGGAAGAAGACCTCATCCGGGAATTCCAGGATGTTTTTGACGGCTCACTTGGCAAGTATCGGGGAAATCCCATTTCTTTCAGTTTAAACCCCCAAATAGCCCCACGAAGAATAAAAGCCAGACGAGTTCCTTTTGCACTAAAGGCAAAAATAGAGCAACAGCTAGACAAATTAATAGCCCAAGGGATATTAGAACCTGTGGACCATGCCAAGTGGGAAACGCCTATAGTCACACCTATCAAACTGGACGGGTCCGTTAGAATCTGTGGTGACTATAAGGCTACCCTGAACCACGCATTACAACCAAGCGCATACCCGGTGCCAGTAGTCCAGCATTTGCTTCACTCCCTGGGAAAAGGAAAGGTTTTTGCTAAACTCGACCTAGCACAAGCCTACCAACAACTCCCAGTGGACCCAGAAACTGCGGAAGCACAGACTATAGTTACCCATAAGGGCGCATTCAAATGTCACCGACTGCAATTTGGAGTAAGTGTAGCCCCAGGCATTTTCCAGAGTCTAATGGAACGCCTCCTAAATGGCATACAAGGAGTCATACCATACTTTGACGACGTCCTGATCTCAGCCAAAGATGAAACCCAATTAAAAAAAAGACTCAAAGAAGTACTAACTAAGTTTAGAGAATCTGGCCTCAAAGTGAAAAGAGAAAAGTGTTGCCTAGTTAAGAATAGCGTCGAATTCCTGGGCTATTTAATAGACGGAGAGGGTATACACCCTACAGACAAGAAAATTAAAGCCATCAATGAAGCACCAGAACCAAGAAACAAAGCCGAACTACAAGCATTTCTTGGACTGATAAATTTTTATAATGTATTCCTACCGAATAAAGCCACAATAGCAGAACCATTGCACCGTCTATTGGACAAGAAAGCAATTTGGACTTGGGGTTATAGAGAGAAGAATTCCTTCCAGAAAATTAAAAAATTGCTAACATCAACAAACGTTCTCATTCAATTCAGCGACACACTGCCATTGAGGGTGACCTGCGACGCTTCGCCATTTGGAGTCGTTGCCATCCTGAGCCACCAACTGCCTGATGGCAGAGAGGCACCCGTTGCCTACTACTCAAGGACCTTGTCTAAAACCAAGAGGAATTACAGCCAACTCGACAGAGAACCTCTAGCAATTGTCACTGGAGTGAAACGCTTCCACGAGTACCTCTACGGGCGGACTTTTCAAATTATAACAGACTACAAACCACTAATGGGAATTTTGGCGGGAAACAAGCCAACACCAAATATCCTTTCTCCAAGGATGACTAGATAGTCAGAGTTCCTAGCAGTCTATTCCTACACTCTGACACATCGACCAGGGAAACAAATTTCCCATGCGGACGCTTTGAGCAGAGCACCCTTACCAGAAACTGTTAAGCCTGGGTTCCCCAACCAGGGTTAGGGAGACAAGCTAAACAGAATGTGCAGCGTTAGTCAGATAGGCACACAGATAAATGAGTGAGCTAAGCTTGTATGTTTATTAACATACAGTAAAAATAACAGATACGCTTGTGCTATCAATAATATAGTTTATTCCAGTATAAGTTCATGGCATAGTCAAATAACAGTCCAATAGTCATGTATCAAGTAGTCAGTCCATTCAGGGATATTCAGTTAGCAAAGTCCATGTAGAATATCCTATGTCAGTTCACTTACAAATCAGTCCTTTGTTGTCTCTCCCGTTCGAGCAATTCAGTCTTGATTCCAAGCAGTAATCAGGGATCATCAAAGCCAGAGTGAGCAAGCTGTAGACTTGCTGCTTTTATAGTGTTTTCATAACCACTCCCACAGTTAAAGCTGCAGACACTTTAACATACACCAACTATGATTCATAGTTATTATTTCACCTAAACCGGTTAGGGTAAACAATGTTATCCCTAACATTCTCCCCTTTTAGGTTAAATAATAACTATGAATCATTTACATCTTTAAATTATATTTTTCACACCTCTCTTTAAACTTAGTTGCTCCTTGAGCTTTTGTAAATTGGTCTGCAATGTTTTCTTCTGTCATGCAGTATTCCAATTTAATTAGTCCATTCTTCACTGATTCTCTTACATTTAAATATCTTAAATCAGTATGTTTTGATCTAGTTTTTACAGCAATACTAGTAGCTAACTTTATAGCTGCTTGGTTATCCTCGTACACAATAATGGAATCTTTTACAGTTATACCCATGTCCAATAATAACTGTTTGTAGAAAATCAAGTCAGTGCATAATAATGACAGACATGAAAATTCAGCTTCCATCGTGGATAAGCTAATATGCTGTTGTCTGATTGACCTCCACCCTATTAGTGTCTTACCAAATAATATAGCCATCCCAGATGTTGATTTTCTAGTGTTTATATCAGTTGCAAAACTTGCATCTGCATAGGCACTAAGACTCAAATCACCCTTTGGTTCTATATACAATGCATGGTTCATTGTTCCTTTTAGATATCTTAATATTCTTTTTAAGGATT
This sequence comes from Laticauda colubrina, assembly GCA_015471245.1. NCBI lineage: Eukaryota > Metazoa > Chordata > Lepidosauria > Squamata > Elapidae > Laticauda > Laticauda colubrina. The sequence goes on from BLBF01000040.1 coordinate 37,733,000, forward strand.
GCCAATGACATTCTTTAGGATCTGAATTAAAACATGCCAGCTGATTTACACTATAAGCTATATCTGGCCTTGACCAATTGCTTATATATGATAAGCTACCAATCAAAGATTGATATATGGACTTATCAAATTTGGGACTTTGATCATTAGTTTGGCAAACTTCCTGACTCATTGGAGTCTTAGCCAGTTTACAAAGTTCCATTTTAAATGTTTTAATTAATTGGCAAATTTTATCTTCTTGAGATATCTTAAAACCATTATTTGTTTTATTAATTGTCAATCCTAGATACCTTTTAATTTCACCTAAATGCTTTATTTTTATCTTTTTGGCTAATAATGATATAATCTCATTAGCTTCATTATTAGTCTTAGTTATCAAAGCAATATCATCTGTAAATAATAACAATAATGACACCGTTCCATTATGTTCTCTTTTAAACACACACGGATCTGCTAAACCAGATTTAAAACCTATATTGTTTAACTCTTTCACAATATATTGGTTCCACTCAAACCCAGATTGTTTCAACCCGTAAAGACTCTTTTTGAGTTTCCAACAATCATTACTATTTACTTTATTTTCTTTTATACCAATTGGTTTTCTTAAATATATAGTGTGCTGCAATGGTGCATGTAGATAAGCAGTTTCTACATCTAAATGGTTAATGACATAGTTTTTCTTAGCTGCCCACACTAATGCTGCTCTTAAAGATGTAGCTTTAAGGCTTGGTGCAAAAACTTCATCATAATCAGATGCAGTTTGATTAAATCCTTGAGCTACTAACCTAGCTTTATGGGTAACAGTCCCATCATTTCCAGTTTTTACTTTAAATATCCATTTGCACCCAATGGATTTTTCTCCTGGAGGTAATTTGGCATCTTCATAAACTTTCATTATCTTTAATGAATTTAGTTCTTTTTCCATTGTCTTTTGCCAATTCTCCTGATCCTTAGCAGGATACATCCTAAGTTCATCTACACTAGTTGGAACTTTAGTTACTTGGCAAACTATACTTGCTTGATACCTATCAGGTGGTCTAGTTACACGTGTAGTACGTCTAGGTATTATAGGACTTACAGGTGGACTTTCATTTATTAATTGTTCTTGATTATGTAACCCTGATCAACTATTTCCTCTTGTTCTGGTCCTATTTGCTCTTCGTGGACTTCTTCTTTAATTGGACTCTTCTTATAGCTAATCTGATCTTTCTGCCTTTTGTAGGGTTCAATAATTACTTCATTATTTAAATCTTGCTCTAATCTATTCCATCCTACATGTTCTAAGAATTTTGCACTAGCACTGGTGTAAACTCTAGATGTTCCTGGTTCCCAGAATCTATAAGATCTATGATTAGATGTATATCCTACAAAAAATAATCTTTTAGCTCTATGCTGTCCTTTGTGTCTAAGTTGTGTAGGGATATGCACCCATGCTGGTGCTCCAAATGTGTGCATGTAACTTAAATCAGGTTTTGTACCATGCCACAGTGTGAATGGTAATTCACCTGTTGTTGAATTAACAACATTATTTAATATATGATTACCACACATTATTGCTTCTCCCCATAAATTGTCAGGTAATCCTGAATCAGACATCATAGTTCGTGCCATTGATTGTAATGTTTGGCCTCTTCTCTCTATAAAGGCATTATGTTGTGGCCTATATGGTGCAGACATTTTATGTTGAATACCTAACATTCTTAGTCTGTTCTGAAATTTATTATTTGTAAATTCTGTACCATTATCTGTTATGAGAGTTACTAATTTCTTTTTAGTTTTTCTTTCTGCAAATTTAATCCAATTAAAGAGATTTTGATATGTTCCAGTTTTGCTCTTCATTAAATAGCAAAACCCATATCTAGAATAGTGGTCCATTATAGTTAGTATGTAGCGAGCTCCTCCTACACTTGGTTTTTTTGGACCTATTAAATCAGCAAATACTACTTCTAAAGGCTCTTTAGTAGTAAATCCATCAACTCTATTAGCCGGTATAACCCTGCTCTTACTTTGATTACAGGCATTACATTGCAAATACTTATTACAAGATTTCAAACTTATTCCCTTAGATAATTCAACAGTTTTCTTAAGCATTTTAAAATTTAAATGCCCTAGCCTTCGATGTAACAAGTGAATACATTCGTCATGAGGTTTCTTATTTTCATAAATTGTGTTAGCCACCTTTAAACCATCATCATTTAACACATATAATCCACCTCTTAAAGATGCAGTAATTCTCTTATCTTCTTTTTTAATTGTGCAGTTATCTCCCCTAAATGTAACTACATATCCTAGTTTAACCAAAATTCTAACTGAAATTAAATTAAACTTAAGTTGTGGTACATATAACATTTTTACATTCTCTTTTATAAAAGAACAATATGCTATACCTTGACCTTTAGCTTTCAGTTTCCAGCCATTGGCTAACGATATCTGCTGTGTACTCTGGGACATTTTAATAAAATTTTTGTTATCATTTGTTATACAATGGGATGCCCCACTGTCAACCACCCATAAATTATTTTTTACAGCTCCGTTAGTATACATGGCTAACTCTAAATTTTTATTTAGTTTTTGATGATTTTTAGTATTCTGGCCAGCGTTCTGGCGCTTTGCCTTTTTACAAAATCTTGCCAAATGTCCTCTTCCTCCACAATTAAAACACTTTTTAATTGCGTATGCAGTAGGAGATTCATTATCTTCTTTTTGAGGTTGCTTCCTCCTTAATTCATCTCTTTCAAGCCTTCTTCTGGCCTCTTCGATCAATTTGCCAGTTATGTCAGTTAAAGTTAAACTTTCTTTTGGCAAAATTTCAAGTGAAGTTACGTAGTTATCGTAACTTTCATCAAGGGAAGATAGAATTATGTAGACTTGGTGTAGTTTAGAGAAAATAAGTTCTTTCTCGTGCAGTTCTTGAAAAATGCTTTGCATAGTTTTCAAATGACTCAGCATATCACCATTTGTTTGGAGATGCGTCCTGAAAAGCTTCCGTGTTAGATTTATGTGAGCACCAACATTATCTCGAACATAAATCCTCTTCAGCTTCTGCCAACACCCAACAGCCGTTTTCTCTCCATGGATATAAACAAGCTGTTGATCAGTTAAGGTTAACCCAATTATGCAAATGGCTTGTTGATTTTTATGCATAAATTCTTCTATCTTTAGTCTGTCTTCCTCATCCTCTGGATCCCATTCTTCTACGTTTGGTGGATTTTCAATTATGTTCCACAGACCTTCTCTTCGTAGAAGTAGACTACATTTTGTAGACCATGATACATAGTTTGTTCCATCCAGCTTGGATATAAGGGACAAACTTTGTAGATTGACTTGTGCCATGTTTTCTTATATGGATATAAAACTATAATTAATAAAACACAGCTGTCTGTTTACTGTAATGTATAACAACACAAACTCTCACTTTTTACATAAATCTGTTTTATCCTATTTAAACTGACTTTGCAGCCTCTGGGCCCATAACCAGTGTTAAGCCTGGGTTCCCCAACCAGGGTTAGGGAGACAAGCTAAACAGAATGTGCAGCGTTAGTCAGATAGGCACACAGATAAATGAGTGAGCTAAGCTTGTATGTTTATTAACATACAGTAAAAATAACAGATACGCCTGTGCTATCAAGAATATAGTTTATTCCATTATAAGTTCATGGCATAGTCAAATAACAGTCCAATAGTCATGTATCAAGTAGTCAGTCCATTCAGGAATATTCAGTTAGCAAAGTCCATGTAGAATATCCTATGTCAGTTCACTTACAAATCAGTCCTTTGTTGTCTCTCCCGTTCGAGCAATGCAGTCTTGATTCCAAGCAGTAATCAGGGATCATCAAAGCCAGAGTGAGCAAGCGGTAGACTTGCTACTTTTATAGTGTTTTCATAACCACTCCCACAGTTAAAGCTGCAGACACTTTCACATACACCAACTATGATTCATAGTTATTATTTCACCTAAACCAGTTAGGGTAAACAATGTTATCCCTAACACCCGGCACCAGCAATGACAGCATTAGAAATAGAGACTTGCCCCGATCTACCCATATCTGCTTATGATGTCGCCAGAGCCACCGCGAAAGACTCAGTGACTTCCCGCATCCTCAGCTGGGTAGGTAAAGGCTGGCCGGAAAATCAAAAAACTGAAAACTTTAAACCTTTCCGGACCAGACAGACTGAACTTTCGATTCAAAAAGGGTGTTTATTGTGGGGTGATCGGGTAGTCATTCCTAACAAACTACAACCCAGGGTACTTGGGATGTTACATGAAGGGCACCCGGGAATTGTGAAAATGAAAAGCCTTGCAAGAAGTTATGTTTGGTGGCCGGGTATTGATAGGGACATAGAATATTGGGTAAGCTCGTGCAACAAGTGCCAGGGAATTAGACCGTCCCCTCCTAAAGCACCCATTAGAGACTGGGAAACCCCGCGAGGCCCTTGGTCAAGAATCCACATCGATTTCGCGGGTCCTACCAAGGGGCATACATTCCTGATTGTCGTTGATGCCTATTCTAATTGGCTAGAAGTAAAAATCATGCTATCAATGACAACAGAAACTTTAATCAAACAACTAGACAACCTTTTTGCCACCCATGGTCTACCGGACGTCCTCGTATCAGATAATGGGCCACGGCTAACCAGCCTACACTTCGAACAATACCTAGCCTCCCTAGGTATCAGACATGCCCTAACCGCGCCGGCTCACCCGGCCGCGAACGGCAGGGCGGAGAGAATGGTCCGGTTTACCAAAGAGGGATTAGAAAGAATGGACACCGGTGATGTCCAACAGAAAATAAACCGATTGCTCACTCTCCAATACATAATGCCCAGTACCACGACCAACAAGTCCCCAGCAGAATTGCTCATGGGGAGGAAATTAAGATCACACCTTGATAGGTTGCACCCAAATTTTATGCCAGAAAACCCCCCCGACTCCTCCACACGATTTAGGAAATTTGAAGTAGGCGAGTTGGTTTACGCCAAAAACTTCACCGGGGACCCTGTTTGGCTACCGGGACAAATAACGCAAATAACAGGCCCCAAATCCTACCGGTTAACAATTGACGACGGCAGGGAATGGAAGCGGCACATAGACCAGCTCCGTTCCCGAAACATAGAACGAAATACAGACATACACCCATACATGGAAAAAGCCGGTGATGGACAAACCAAAGGGGGGGGGGGAAATGCGAGAAACAAATAAAGAACCGATACAAACAAAACCCAAAGAGACTAACAAACAAAAAGAGCAAATAAAAGACTCACTGTTTGAAGAGACTTGCGTGAAGAGCCCATCGGAAGGGGACAGCCAGGCCAGCTCGACCTGCCCGGAGGAAACGGGAGGGAGCGGCAAAACCGCCGGCCTAAGAAACTCAGGCAGAATGGCTGACTCACCCTTCCAGACGGTTCCAGAGAGAAGGATGGACGACACAGCAGCCCCATCCGAACAGGTCGAAGTCTCCGCCGAAAGTGAACTGCGCAGGTCCAGTCGAGTGAGGAAAAGCCCCGCCTACCTGCGCGACTACATCACCACGTAGGACTGAACCAAGGGGGGAGGGGTGTTCTGTATGCAAATTGGGTTACTCCAAAACATGCAAATCTGATTGGTCAACTAAAGTAAGCATTGGATTGGTTCACTAAGAACCAATCCAAATAAAATAAAAAAGGCGGCAAATTCGATCAGCTGCCATTGGTTACAAGCCGGCAGGCTAGCTTGTATAAAAGGCTGCCGCTAAGTCGGCCAACCGTTCCGTTTTACTGACTCCTGTAAATAAAGACTTTTCGTTGTTGGAACCCGGTCTACCTCGTGTTTTTCCGAACAAAACATTATGAATTAAATCCTTTTCAAGCCATTCTGACTTGAGCTGAAATGGGCCCAGAAAATGCCAAAATCTAGCCAGTACTCCTGACTGTGAATATCACTGTTGTATTTTTTTTTTGACCACAAGTTCTCCAAAGATATACAATAATTAGTTGCTGGTGTCAGGGTTGATGGCTGCAAGACATAAAATATAAAAGCTGTTTTATTTAGGCATGCTGTCAGTCCTCCAAGGTAGATCAGGCTAAGAAATCAAAGTTACACATGCTAATACTGATTTTATTATAAGATTATAGTAACAAAATATTGCAAGTTTAAATGTGCTTCCTGCAGATGAAATTCCACCATAGACAAAAACAGAGTTATCTTTATTTCTTATGATTCCCTTCCTGAATCTTAGAAAGAATCCCAATCTAGTAAACTAAACACAGATTCATAAGAAGCACTAGAGAGACTTACCTCAACCCAAGGAAAAATATTTTTCCTGTTGAAGATAATGTTGGAGGAATTATCCTTCTGGATTCAATTCCAAGCAGGGAAAAAGACACTGGAAACATGGAGGCTGTTTGGAAAGATGGTTTAATGGTGGACAGGACCACATGGCTTGGATGTAGAAAGAAGGTAAAAGGGCTGAGATGCTGAGAGACCCTTAGTTTTATAACTTCTGTTGGGCCTCATGTTAGTTTTTCTTGTTCCTGTGTAAGAAATGTATCCCATTGGCTGTCAGACTCCCGGGGCGGAGGTCTTAACTAACTTTGTAGGCTTTGTCTGGGCCACATGGCTTCACCTGAGTGTTGGATGTTACAATCTTTCCAGACCAGGTGGTGAGATGGATAGAGGCCTTTATTATGTAGAATACTCTGGCCTAGGCCTTAATAACCCATTAGCAAAGGGGGGGGGCTGAGTTTCTGCCTCTCTGAGATGAGTTTCTGCTTCTGAATTTCTACTCTTTTTAGAGGAAATATTCTGCCTTTTTAATATTTCCCAGGATATTTCATTTTTCTAGGAGGGGGTGGGTGCTAACTTCCTACAGTAAGAAGGCCTTGCCCGTGACACATTCTACTGACTACTAAGCTAGCCTATTTGCAGTTCCTACTTTGCCCTCTAGCTGCTATAATAGAGCCTTGAATCAAGGTCCTTCCCATAATCAGTCACTGTGGAGTATTCCCTTATGCTTCTCCAAGCTGTAAAATTATGCAGCACACCAAGGACATGGAATCTCCTTGTTCTGCCAAGGTCCCCACCACTCTACATTTACAGTTAGCAGAAAATCTGGGACTGCCAAGAAGGCATGATGGGTGAGGTTAGCCTTGGACCAGCCTTGAAAAGTTCTGGGGAGGATGCACTGCTGCCTTCTGGTCTGAGATAGCAGCCCTATCTGCTGGGAGACTCTGGTAAAAGGCCAAGTTTGCTCAATAATAGCTAACCAGTACTTCAGCAATGTTAAATGTTAGAAAGCTCTACATGCATTCAACCTTCTTCCCAGCATTAGCTATATATGAAAATAAAAACAGATATTTTGTATTTTTACTGTTTATTGTATTATCGATTCCATTATATATATTTTTGGACTATGAACTGCTTAGAGTCTGCTATGATTGAAGCAGTATAAAAATTCATCCATAAGTAACTGAACAAACTTCTGTTATTATTTACAACAATCTCACAAAAGCAACCCACATCTGTGAAGAATTTCATAGCCCTCTGATTTCACTTCCTGCATCAAAATAGTCTTTGCTCAATTCATTCATCTGCTTCAGTGGACTAATTCAAGTGAAGTGGCATCAAAACAAAAGACCCTTTGAAGTTTTGTTCTATTTCCCATTCTAGGAAATCTGCTTTATCTTTTTGTTTCTTTTTTAGCAACAGGTATAACCTGAGTGTTTTTTACAATGGTGAGGTTGCCTATCATAAACTCCCATTCCATACAGCTTCAACTTCTGTTTCCTGCTCAGGAAGTGCCCTAAAATAGTTTTGTTGGCATGGTGCTCCACAAGGTTGTTGCCATGCCACTTTAAGTTCTGGTTATGTTGGGATCATGCATTTCATAGAGGTGTTAATCTATTACCATAGTGAACAGAACGCTTTGAAGTTTCTCTTCAATTGCTGTTAGTGTCAAAAAATAAACCCATATCCCCTGACCTTCTATCAGTTGTGGTCAATCCCAAATAGTTTATCAGGAGGAATGTATTGCAAATCACTGGTGGAATATTCATAAACACTTGTGAAGAAACGCATGAGAATTTATTTGTGAGGAAAAGGGGAAAAGGCTATTTGTTAATTCAGATGATTGGAAGCTTTGGCAAAGCACTAAAGCTAGCAACTAGCATTTCTGAGGCACAAAGAATGATTGGCTGATGCTCTCGATGCTCAATTATTGGCTGGTTTTGTTTTAGAAATGATTGAAATGTTGATATCAGCTTCAGATAACAGTGTTGTAAGTGCACAGTGGTAGAATGCAGAAACAATCTAGAGGAGATATGATACCTTTCTGAACAACAGAAAAGAATCTGTAAGAAAGAAATGGGAGAATTGGGGGGTGGGGGGAGAAAGCCACTCTTCAATGGGTGCACTAGAGCAAAGGAAATGAACATCTAATTATTTTCTAGAACTAAGATTGAAACAGCATTTGCAAAAATGGTGCTTGGGAATCAAATGAAATAAAAGGTTACTTTGCACTAATTATTTTGTTGTTTGCTTTTTGAGGAAAGACCTCAACTATAAACATTGCTTCAGTTCAGACTCAGATAATTCTCATCTCTTATTTGGGTTTTGCTTGTTATTTTTGTGACCTAAGTCACAGAACCACTGATATAAACTGGTTTACAATCTACACAAGGAAAACAACGTGGGAAAGTGCAGATAGGTTTTTAATTAGGTGAGAATTATTTAGCAAAAGAGCAGCTGATAGTATAGCAATGTCCATTATGCATAAATCAAACCAGTTGATGATGCACCACATCAATCTATAGAAAACCTATCTTTTTTTATACCTTCCCAAAGCAATGAAAATTGATAGACAAATATTTTATTCTTGGTGTTCTGTTTCCAAAATATGTGAGATTCATGAATTAGCAGAACATGAATTTCCAGCAGCTAACCTTATGAGACAATTTTTCTGTTCAGAAAGTTTTTCTACACTGCAACATTTCATTGCTTGTCTCCTATATACTGATATAAACCATATAAAAGTGAAGCCAACTGAAGAAATATAATTCTGGATTTCAATGTCTTTCTTTACTTTGGTCACAATGATGGATTATGCTTCTGTGGAAATTTCTCTCTCTTAACATAGAGGGAAGGAGAGAGGGAGGAAGGGAGGAAGGGAGGAAGGAAGAAAGGGAGGAAGGAAAACATCACAGTTTTATAAAAGAAGAAGCGTTTTTCTCTATTTCATTTGTCTTTTTAATATTTTTACACTGTTTCCATCAATAAATATGTAAAAACACAGCAACCAGTTTTTCAGAGAAGTGGGAGGTGAAATATGTTGTGTATAGAACTTGGTAGACTCCAAATATCTTAAACTGATTGGCCGAATAGGCTGTTCTCGGATTGGTCAGCTAAGCACTATTCTGATTGGCCCACCTGATGGCGGGAACACTTAAACAACTGTCATTGGCCACAAGCCGCGAGCAAGCCACTATAAGAAGGGCTGCCACGGCTTGGGTAAATGTTCCGTTACAAGTCACTTTCCTGTTTTAATAAAGAGCTGTTTGTTGGAACCTGGTCTTGCGCACCTTATTTCCAAATGGAACACTGGCGATAAGGGTGGGATCGTCCTGGAAGAGCGAGACCGAAGCACACAGCAACCAGAACCGACCGACTGAGATGGCTGGTAACAATGCGCCGCCCACACCGTTCAACCCATCCGAAGAAAATTGGGAGTCATACATTGACCGCTTTCTGATGTTCTTAGAAAGCAACGAGCTACAGGAGATAACTGACCAGAGGAAGAGAGCTGTATTCTTCACGCACTGTGGGCCAGCCGTTTTCAAAATGGCCAAGGCGCTAGTTAAACCGAGAGACATTAAGTAGATGGCATGGCCTGACCTGAACTGAACAGAATGCTACGAGCCCATGAATACATCCCAGAACTCTTCCAACAGGCTCTCTTCCCAGTTGGCCGCAATGATGCTATTGATCCAGTCACTCTGATTCCCAGAGGCGTGAACCATTCAATTCCCAGCAGGCTAGGACGATCACGGTTGACGATTGTCAGAGGCAGCACTTCAGCGTGGTTTTTAAATTCTACTAGGAAATGTCTAAAGCCCACTACCGGGATTCGGTTTCCCTGGCAGTCTTTTAATAATCAATTTTTGCTGTTCCATTTCTCTTTGCTTGATGTCTGGTATTAGGTTTCTGATAGTGTTCCAAGATACCATTGACAGGTATGATCCGGAGTCTACTTCCATCTCACAGGGCTTTCCTTCAATTTTCACATTTATTCAGACCTTTTTTGCATTTGCTGCCCTGGCATTTCCGATGGTTATTGTTTGGTGTGTTTCTTCTCTGTCATTCGTTCTCCGGTTTCTGCTCTCTCGGCTCTATCTGCTTCCGGCTTGTCTCTCTTCGCTTCTGTTGGGGGGGGTTGCTGCTGCGTCTTTTTGGACTATAGCTCTTTTTGTTCTGGCAGTCCCTTGCAATGTGCCCCTGTTTTTCACAACATCTGCAAATGGCATCTAAGAACCTGTATTCTGAATGCGGGTGATTTCCTCCGCATCCAGCACACTGGAATTCTCACCTGCTTCTTCCTTTTTCTGGCCATTTTCTTTCTGCCTGAAGCCGATGTTTGTCTTCATTGTCATCATCAGTGTCCCTCGGGGAGTCGAGATCTTCATGGTGGGTGGTCGCTGTGGGCTGATTCTTGCTTCCTTCCACCCTCTACTAGCCACCGATCAGGTCAAATTTTTAGGCTACCTTATAGATGAGCAAGGGATACACCCCATTGAAAAGAAGATAAAGGCAATCAAAGATACACCCAGACCTAAGAACAAAACTGACTTACAAGCATTCTTAGGTCTCATTAATTTCTACAATGTCTTCTTGCCCCAAAAAGCAACCATAGCAGAACCTTTACATCGACTGTTAGATAAAAAAATCTGTCTGGAAATGGGGCCACTGGGAACATGCAGAATTCCAGAACATTAAGGACTTATTAACTTCTAACACCGTTTTGATTCAGTACAGCAACACTTTGCCATTGACGGTCACCTGTGATGCATCGCCTTTTGGAATCGGTGCCATCCTGGGTCACAAGCTACCAGATGGCAGAGAGGCACCAATCACCTTCTATTCCAAAACACTGTCAAAATCTGAAAGGAACTACAGCCAACTTGACCGAGAAGCCCTCGCAATCATTGCAGGCGTCAAAAGATTCCACGAATACCTATATGGTAGGACATTTTCAATTATCACTCACCACAAACCCCTGCTTGGGGTCCTAACAGGAAACAAACCAACCCCGAACATTCTGTTGCCAAGAATGACGAGATGGTCAGAATTCCTTGCTGCATACAATTACACACTCATCCATCGCCCAGGAAAGACCATCACCCATGAGGATGCCTTGAGCCATTCCCCACTGCCCAACATAGAAGGCGACCCAGCTCCCACCGTCTCCACTCTCCAAATCGAGTCATGGCTGAATATGCCATTAACCGCAGCAGACATCGCTAAAGCTACCACGAAAGACCCGCTGACAGCTCGAATCCTGCATTGGGTAGGTAACGGCTGGCCGGACGAGAATAGAGGCGAGACTTTTAAATCTTTTCGCAACCGACAGACTGAACTGTCTATTGAAAAAGGCTGTATACTGTGGGGGGACAGGGTGGTAATCCCAAAAATGTTACAGGAAGAAGTGTTGTGCATGTTGCACGAGGGACACCCAGGCATAGTAAAAATGAAAGCCCTGGCCAGGAGTTACTGTCTGGTGGCCAGGTCTGGACAAAGACATTGAACGATGGGTGGCAACATGCTGTGACTGCCAAAAAATCAAGGCCTACCCCCACACACTAGCACCAGTCATGGAATGGGAAACTCCCAGAGGCCCATGGTTGACTCCATATTGACTTTGCTGGGCCAATGAAAGGGAACACCTATTTTGTTATCATTGACACCTACTCGAACTAGTTAGAAGTTATCCTTATGGCATCCACTACAACGGAAGCAGTCATAAAACAGTTAAACAAACTTTTTGCCACACATGGACTGCCAGATGTAGTAGTCTCAGACAATGGGCCCCAGTTTACCGCTTTAGCTTTCGAGCAATACTTGGCTGCACAGGGCATCCGACATGCCCTAACAGCACCGGCTCATCCAGATTCTAATAGATGGGCCAAACGCATGGTTCGTTATACTAAGGAGGCCCTGGAAAAAATGGACACGGGGGATGTCCAAGATAAACTTAACAAACTATTAACTATTCAACATATCACCCCTAATACAACCACTAACAAAAGCCCAGCAGAACTCCTCATGGGTAGAAAATTGCGTTCCTACCTTGATAGATTGCACCCCACCTGTACATGTGACAAACCCCCTGACTCCTCCAGTAAATATCGCTCCTTTGATATCGGCAATTTAGTCTACGCTAAGAACCTTACTGGGAACCCATTATGGCTTCCAGCCACAATTACCCAAATCACAGGGCCCCGGTCATACTGACTTGCACTAGATGACAGCAGAATATGGAAGTAGCACATCAACCAGCTTCGCTCTCGAACATTGGAATGCAACACTATACCACCGCTGCAGAAACCAATAAACGAGCCAAAAATAACAGGGGGGGGGGAACACAAAATAATAAAAAAGGGAGAGCGAACCTCCAATAACATGACAACAATCACTACACAAACCCAAACGAGAATCCCAAATGAAACAAAAAGAGAGCTTACCCATAGACAACCTCCAGAGAAGAAGTCCAGGAACAGGAGAGCGAGGCGAGGCCTTCCTGGAAGGAGACAGCCAGGCCAGCTCAACCAACCCAGACAAACCAGGAGGGAGTGGCGGAGCCACCTCAACCAGCCCGAGAAACTCAGGCGGGAGCGGCAAAGCTGACTCACCCTTCGAGGAGGTTCCATGGAGAAGATACGGAGAGAAAGCGATCCTGTCCGAACCGTTTGAGGACCACGCTGAGACTGAGCTGCACAGGTCATCTAGGACCTGCAAAAGCCCTACCTACCTGCGTGACTATGTTACGCACGTTGGACGAAACCAGAGGGGTGTTGTGTATAGAACTTGGTAGACTCCAAATATCTTAAACTGATTGGCTGAATATGCTGTTCTCGGATTGGTCAGCTAAGCACCATTCTGATTGGCCCGCCTAACGGCGGGAACACTTGAACAGCTGTCATTGGCCACAAGCCATGAGCAAGCCACTATAGGAAGGGCTGCCACGGCTTGGGTAAATGTCCCGTTACAAGTCACTATACTGTTTTAATAAAGAGCTGTTTGTTGAAACCCGGTCTCGCGCACCTTATTTCCAAATGGAATAAAATATATTCTCATTAGCCATTTGAAGCAGAGGAATTTACTTTAATCAATCTGGAAACATGGGCAGAATTTTTATTAGCTGTTTACTGGGAGGATGAACCAGGATGTCCTTTCCCCCAGAAATGGTGAATTGCTCATGCTCTGGTGCACTTAGCTAAAGTCCACATTCCATCGTTTGGGAAGCCTTATCAATCCTTCACATTAAAACAGTCATGCATGATTATTCAGTAATAAGAATGTATGAAAAGGTCAAGGGTGACTTGCAGAAATCTATGATTTCCTAAATCTATGATTTCCTTTTTTTCTCATCGTAATTTCTTATTTCTTTCATTCCACCATATTCTCATCTTGGGTTTTTTATAATTCTAGTTTTTCTTCATTACATATTTTTAAAACAGAGTTGAGTTTCTAAAGGTACTTTAAAGTTTTATGGTGGTTGAAAAAGACCCTGAGGCTGATCAGAATTCAGAGAGACCATTTTCAAAGGCTTGAATTTGTTATTGCCTGGGAATTAGAACCTATTAATCTTTACATCAACAATAATGATATATCCAGTATCAACAAATTAAAAAGGAAGGCCAATGTGCTTGTAATTTTGTTGTTTCCAATAGTACACACCAAATTTAAAGGCACTGTGAATCATTTTTGCACTTAAATTTGTCAAGATTATTAATCTCAAAGAAAATACTGAAGTATTTCTAGAGTTAGAAGTGTATTATCGATTAATTGGAAGCAAAACTTAGGCACAGGTAGTCAGATAATCATTGAGTGCCACAATTACTGTTTATGTAGTCTCTCTGCAGTAAACATTAGGAACTTCATGCACCAAAATGGAAATTCTTCCTCAGAACTGATCCTCCAAAAGAAATTTGAACATATTACTGTATAGTAGTAGATACAGTACATACTACTGTATTGTAGTATGTACACATACCGTACATATACATGTGCACAAATACACAAACTGTATAATTAATTCATACTTCCTCTGAGAGGAGCTGGTCTGAATTGTAATATAAAGATGCTTCATTAATTTTAATCTAGGATAATGGATGAACTTAACACTACTGTATTCGCTAATTGCAATATACAAAATAAACTAAATAAAATCAACATCTGTTGTTACATATAATATGTTTTCTTTATATGTAATGTTCTGTTTTTGCCTTCATCTGCCAAAAAACTATTATATATTCGTTCTTCTGGTTCTGAACACAGTCCTTTTACATCAATAGTTTCAAATTTCTCACCATTTTAGTCTTGCACCTAGTCTTGCACCTAATCTGTTTATTTGATAGCATATGGAATGAATTTTATTCTGACAGGTTCAAACTGTTTCTACTGACATTTGAGTTTATTTTTTTGACTATTCAGAAGACTTTATGAAGCCACTAAATCCTCCCCTCTTTTCTTTTTTTTAAGATCCTGGAACTCCCCAAAATCATTCCCCTGAAATTTAGCAACAAACTACTCTACTTTCCTGTTATTTTTAGAAGGCAAGAAAGAAAAACATTGTGTAAAATCGTTAAATACATCTACAATATTTTTTCCAAAAAAAGATTCACAAAACAAGATTTTTTTCAAAATCTCAGACCCAGCTGCTTCTGGGACATTTCTTCTTGTATGCCCATTTTGGTCTATGACTGTTCCTTTTAGCTTGTTCTCACCCAAATAGTTTAAAATAAGTCCTACTGCAAAAAGTTTCGTACCAAAATTAAAACATAAGTCATATTGGTTTAGTCCAATGGTTTATCCCAGGGGTTGCCAATCTTTTTAACCTCAGGGACCACCAAACTAATAATTTTAAATCCCGTGGACTAGACACGCTGGGAAAATCCCCAAAAAAGTCTGCAGGAAAATTTCCCACCCCATTTTCCTACCGATTCTTTATTTGGGATCACAGGCTACCAGCTCCAGCTCCAGCTCCATTCTCAGGGAGAGAGAGGGGGGAGGGGGGAGGGAGGGAAGGAGAGAGAGGGGCGCGGAACTGTTGGCTTCATGCAAGGAAAGCAGTGGAAGCAGTTGAAGTCTTTCTTTCTCTCCCCCAAACTCTGCCAGAAATGAGTCTTTGTGAGACTTGTCATGCTGGCGCAACCTCTTGGAACAGGCTGGCTTGCAGGGTCCCAAAGACTCATTTCTGGCAGAGTTTGGGGAATTGAAAGAAAGACTTTTGCTGCTTTCCTTGCATGCAGCCAAAACAGAAGAAGAAAGAAGTGGAAAGAAGCAGGAGAGGTGTGTGGGGCGACTGGGGCAAGTTCCCACTCTCTTCCCTTTCCCTCCTACCCTCAATATCTCATATTGTTCGCAATGCAAGCAAAACAAGCCTTGTGTTCCTATGGGCCATGTGGGCGGCATAGCCTTGTGTTCCCGCTCAGCCTGGATTAATTGCTTGGGGTGCTTTGGGGGTGACATTTCTCTGCAGACCACCAAAATTTTCTCATAGACCACCAGTGGTCCCCAGCCCACTGGTTGGGGACCACTGGTCTATCCAATCTAGCATTCTGTGCCACAAAACTAGATAAATTTAGGAACATCACAAGCTTTGACCAAATAACCTTAATCTTGCAGTCCCAGAGTGATGTCATCTCTTTGACATCCTCCATCTAGGATTTGCAATATATTTAGACATAACATGCTATTTCTGTGCCTTCTATTCCATATCTGGTAATGTAGTATATGGAACCCAACCCAATCCTCCCACCTTGGTCATGTTCCTTCATTTATACTGATACAGAGGAAAATTTTAAATGCAAGTATTATTAAACTAAACATTAAAATATATGCAGGACTGAATTTGTTTGAAAACCAGAGGTGGTTATCCTATAAAGCCTGACTTATGATGCACTGATCAGAATGCAGTGAGCCGGATATGGAACAGACTGAATAACCTCTTTAATCTGTTTGAAATAAAAATCTTTCTTGAAGAAAAATGTGTGCATTATGTAGGCATAATAAAACCGTAACTGAAAATGAACAAATTAGATTGGGTATGGTCTATTGCAGGGCTGTCAAACTCCTGGCCTGTGAGCCGGATGTGTCACGTTTTGGCCACATTCCCACAAAGGGGGAAAAGTCCCAATTTGTCATATGGTGCTGCTGTGATGATGTGAGTTTGGCACCCCTGGTCTATTATAAAATAGGGCATCTGAAAAAGAATGTCATAATATTGATTAACAAGAGAAACCTGATATGGTCTCTTTGATACCACGGCCCCAAAGCAGTTTAGTGTGCACTGAAACTATGAAATCTTGACAAAAAAAAAAAAAACACAACCATCCAGCACAATTCATCCAAAGGGCCACTTTGTAGGTTAATACTCTCTGCCTAATCCAATTTATACCCTTATAGTGTCCTCAATATTCACTGTGAGAAGAAATATTTCATAATGTTGCTGCAGAAGATCAATAGGAAATTATATGCCTGCCCAAAGATGACAATTCTTCAGAATAGTTATTAAATTTGTTGCAATTGCCACAGCTATTAGATGTTTAATGGCTTAACAATTTTGATGATTTGCTTCTACCTTTAAGTTAATCTGCCCTTTTAAATATATTTTATTTTTTAACATTGGCGGTTTTAAACTGAGCATTTCTCTTTCTTATTTTGGATTATATGTAAAGTCAAATTAACAATAAGAACTGGTGGCATTGGAATAAAAAAATTTTGATTTTTCTATTATCGATGCTCAGTAGATCATAATAGTTCTATCATGCTCTCTCAGAACAATATGGTATTCAATCCCAATATATTCAAATTTCTAGCAACATATGATAAATCTGCTTATAAATGAATAATCTCATTCTGAAGACTTGTACTGACACACTGAAAAACATAATGGCTTCTTTTGGCTTCTGGCTAATTGAGCAATTCCCAAGAAGAGCAGGAATGTTTCTTGGAATTTAATTGCCTTTTGGGAAGCATTTCTATAACTGCTCAATAATGTTTTGCCAACAACAGGCTTTTCCTGATGTTCCAGACTATATTCCAACAAAAATATGCCTCTAATGTGCAATTTGGGTTTCTTCACACATCAGTTGCATTTTCCATTTGGAATGCATGATGAGAGCAGGATGCTTGTATGCACGTATATTTATGTCAAAAATATTGGCCCGAGGAGGCTCAGTTGCATTCATTTAGAAGAAGCTGACCAAATATTTTGAACCTCCTTTTGTTATGCTTAAATAGCATCCCATATAGAACAATAATAAACCTGACATCTGTTAGATAGTGCAAGCTGGCTAATTATTTAGAAATTGGGCATGCTTTTCTAACAACAGCTCACCCCTCCCTATCTTCATGTTGCTGTTGCTGCTGTTGTTTTGTAAATCATTTACTAGCTATATTTCAATAGATCCAAACTTTATTACCGGTGTCAAACTGTCATAAACAATTGACGAACTACAAATTTGCAATTTCACCCGGACACTGTTGGTACTATGTGAAGCTGTGCCACATTTTTACTCAAAATGCATTTCAAACTGAAGCAACCTAATCTCTATTTCTCTATCAACAAAAGTGCAGGACTGGAAGAGACCTGTTGTTGAGATTGTGCACTTCAGCAAATATTGCAATATTTTTGCTTTGCAAATGTGTTAATATAGATATTTCAATACACATTTTCAGGAGATTATTTAAATGTCCATTGAACCTGAAGATTGGATTAAGTGGTTTTATTAATTTATCTGATTAAACTGAACAGACATCAATGTTTCTAGGTGTTTCTGAGAGGCACCACTATATTTATGTCCTACCAGTCTCAAAACCTTTGGTAAATCTAAAGAGTTACACATCTTTACTATAAAGAGCTTGATTGTTGTCTAGTTTTGTGATATTAGTACATCTCAAACCTTGAATGATAGAAACATCTTGAGCTGAGTTATATGCATTTGCTATATGCTCGCCAAGAATTTGACCTGCTTTCTTCTCTTTTCCAGAATTTCAATATCATTTTTAAAGAAGCTACAGAAATTGGTTATCAGATATGAAGGAGAAAAATTATTGGATCGAGTGGTAATTCGAGCTATGCAATAATTCTTATTGAATTATTGAATTCAATTATTGAATTCTTATTGAATAATTCAATAATAGAGCTATGCAATAATTCTTCCTCTGGAATTTGGCTGTCCCTTAGGAAGACAAAAGTCTTCCTTAGATAACATATTTTACTGCAGACACAAGCAACCAAGGTTACAATGAAACACATTTTCAACCCAATACTGTCGCTGTGTATCTGGTTTTAGAGATATGTATGCTCCAAGAGAGCTTCTTTTTCTCACCCTTTTGTAACTGCTTGCTTTCCATTTCTTATGCTGGCCAGTTGGTGGCATCTGGCCCATTTTCACTGAATAGTTATGTTCCAGATTCCTTGTCAGTTCCAGCTCTCTATGTGGAAGGATCCTTGGAAAGAATTACATTCTAATAAACATATAATAGGGCAGCTATAATAGGTTGATGCAATGCATCGATATTATAGAATGGCAGTCCTGAAAGTTCTGTACAGATTGTCTGTTGTCTCCAGATGCAATGTAAGATATTGGACTTAACTTATAAAGTCCTAAACAACTTTGATTCTAACTTTTAGAGGATCTGCCTTTCTAGTTACAGACCTGCCTGACTGTGAAGATTTGATCCTCTGAGAAATCCCTTCTTTTAAGACTTGCCTGTTAGGCAGACATGAGAAGACATTAACTTCCATAGGTCCATGGAGGTTCTCAATCATCCAGGTCACAGTTGTGTTCTGCCCGTTTTCAGGTGTAGCTCAGTAAAATAAAGACAGAATCCCAGTATTTGCCTCGATATATGTGTTTATTCAACTGAATAGATGGGTCTCTCTTTAAGCAAGAGAAAACCCTAAGGGCAGAGCTGTCGTCGCGACGATATGGCATGTGATCTTGGAGGTCCGAGATTGCTGCCGATATCTTTGCTCTTGGACGGTCCATTTGGATCTAAACCATCCTGAAGAGAGGGCGATCATAAAGAGCGTGTCCTATCGATCCCAGGGACATCGCAAAGTTCCTGGTAGATCCAGGAGAAGCTCTTTTTGCCAGCGGCAAAGAGGCAACCATTAAAGCTGCTGATGTTGGGACAGCTCCGAGACGGAAGAGAACAGAAAGAGAGAGTGTGCTGGTTTGGTGAGAACTTTTTTTTTTAATATTTTAAGACTTGAAAGGACACCCTAAAGAAAAGAAAGAATCTGTAAAAGTTTTGACAGAAATGATTAAGCGGCGATTTTAAACAAGGATGTCACACTAATAATTTTTTTTTCTTCATTGCTGGATTTTTATATATTATTTTATATTTTGAAACTAGATTGATTTCTTTTTTTTCTTGTTATTTATTCTTCTCTCCTTTTTGATTCTATAACATGTTAAGCTAGAGACTCCTTTTTAGTTACTTTTTAAATATTTCTTTTCTTTTTTCGTTAATCCTTATTATATTTTGCCTGGAAAAGGAGAGGGGGAGTGAAAGCTTAAAGAAATTTTGTGGCACTGCCAACTAGAGGCTTGGAAATATTCTGTTTTTTCCTAACCAGACAAAGCCGAGAAAGAATTGAGACTTTGCTTCATGGACATTGCCTGGTTGATAAGATAGAGGGAAGAGCACAGGAGAGTATTATTGCAGGTGCTCTTCTGGGCTTCTATCAACAGCTGGAGTCTGGTGCTGAAAGCTAGGAAAAGAAAAGGTGACAGGTTTTTTGGAGAAGAGAGAAGACAAATAAGAGCCTTGGATAATTAAATAAAGCACAGTGTACTCTTTTTATTTTTTCTAAGCTGCACTATCCCCCCCTTATTAGTTTTTTCTTTTTTCTGGTAGCAGACATTTGGACTTTTGGCTTTTTGGAATTTTGGAACAAGCTTTCTGGAGCTTGTTCACATTTCACATTGGTTTCTTTTTGGTCCATTTTTATATATCTTTCTATATTTGAGATCTCTTAATTGGATTAAGGTGTTGAAGAACCTGAAGAACTTTTTCCTTTCTTTTTTTTATTAACTTTTTCTTTACCTTTTTGCCTTCTTTGGGACTTCTCAACTTTTCTTTTTTAGTATTTGTTTAGGATGTTTTTATGCTTTTTAATTTTTTTTCCCTTTTTCTTCAATTTTGAATTTTTAACTAATCGATTAGATTAAGGCATACAAGAGCCTGAAGAAATATTGGGTTTTTTCTTATTTTTACGATTTTTACTTAGAATTGTAGCTGGTTATTTTACAACTGGATTAAGGTCTAGAAGAATTTGAAGATTTTGAATTTTCTAAAATGAGTAGGAAGTTAACAGCTTCTGGTTCTTCAACATCCGCTTTCTCCTCTCCACCATCTGGAAGACAACGTTCAATACAGATAATGTTAAAGCAAGAAAAAGAACAAGAAAAAGTGACCCTGCAGATGATTATGCAAGGAATTCAAAATATTCAAACAAGATCAGAGAATATTGAAAGAAGAATAGAGAACATTGAACAAAGAACAGGGAACATTGAACAAAGGACAGAGAAAACTGATGAAAAAGTGGAAAATATCCAGCAATTGATGATGAGAGGCTCCAAAAAATTGAACAAGAAGGTAAACAAAGAGATAAGAAGATTGGAGACATTGATAACAGATTAACTGTGGTTGAACAAGACAAAAGTGGTATGCTGAGATGGGAGATGGAGAGATCAGAATTCTATCTCAGATTTCAAAATATAGAGGAAGAAAAAGGACAAAAATTAGCTGAGATAATGACAGAAATTCTGGCGGAAGCCTTGCAAATAACTCAAGAGAAGATGATGGATGGAATAGATGAGGTTTATCAAATCTTTACAAGATATGCGATGAGAAATAGTTTACCAAGAGAAGTTCATATCAGATTTACAAAGATAGCCATTAAAACGCAAATATTGCAAGTGGCAAGAGAGAAAACATTGAAATACAAAGATAAGGAGATTGTGGTCTTGAAACAAGTACTCAGAAGAGTGAGAGAGATGAGAAGAGAATACCGATTCTTGACCAAATCATTACTTAAAAAAGAGATTACAGATGGCTGATCCCAGAAAGTTTAATGTTCACATGGCAAGAACAGAATTGATTCAACTGAAAAAGCTGAATCATTTTACGCAGAATTTTTTAAAGAGGAGAAAGAGGCAGAAAAAGAAATTTCATGAATTGAATTCCAAGAGGACTACCAAATGACGACTGGAAAAGAAGAAGGTGCAGTAGGTGGAAAGGAGGAAGCCAAGGAACAACGCGAACAAAGATCGTCAAGAACTGTTAAACCTAACTACAAAATTTAATCATGGAAGAAAAAAAATTAATTACAATCAATATAAATGGACTTAATTCAGCTGTTAAAAGAAGAAAAATATTTCACAAATTAGAAAAATTAAAATTTGATAACATTTTTGATAATGTGAACTGGCGATTCATGTTGTAACTGCTGGAACAGATGGGCTTTACTAAAAATTCACTCAAGCAATAGAAGCTATATATCATAAACAAACAGCAAAAGTAATGATAGGGGGAGAATTGACAGACTCTATTGATATAAGAAAAGGAACTACACATGAATGCCCATTGTCACCTTTGTTGTTTATGTTAACATTGGAAGTGTTCAACAGAAATATTAGAGAAGAAAGGGACATAAAAGGGATGAAAATTAAAAAGGAAGAATTTAAATTGTAAACATTTGCAGATGATTTGGTTTTCATCTTAGAAGATCCAATAGAAACAGCACCAAAATTGATGGAAAAGATAGAGACATATGGAAAGGTGGCTGGCTTGAAAATAAATAAAAATAAGACAAAGATTCTGACAAAGAGCATGTTATCAAGACAAAAGGAAGAATTAGCAGACCTACTGAAAATCCAGGTCACGAATAAGATTAAATATTTGGGGATATATTTGACAGCAAGATGCAGTACAATAAAAGAGAATAATTAAACTAAACTTAAGCAGCAGATAGCACTAGATTTGGCGAAATGGAAAAATTTACAACTGTCACTAATAGGGAGAATATCAACAATCAAGAGGAATATACTACCCAGAATTTTATATTTGCTTCAAACAATCCCAATCAGGCTTGGAAAAGATTATTTTGAAGATTTAAATAAAATCATGTTGAAATATATATGGCAAGGCAAGAAGGCAAGAATAAAGTTAAAACTTTTGCAAGACGCTAGAATAAGAGGAGGATTTGGCTTGGGAGTTATACCATCAAGCTACGAAATTGATGTGGATAACACAAAGAAATACTAGATTGTTGACATTAGAAGGACATGATCTGTTGTTGGAGTGGCATGCTTTTTTATGGTATAAAGGAACGAAAACACAGAGGTACTTTAGAAGACATTATATACGGGAGTCTCTGTGGTTAAACTGGGAGAAGATTAAAGACAATGTTATTTGAAAATTCCAGTCTGGTTATTGACTATTGAGGCATTTTCTTATCCTATAATATACAAAAAGGAACAAACAATTAGATATGATGAAATATTGAATGAAAAGGGTGAACTTAAATCTAAGGAAAAATTAGAGGAACAAGGTATAAAGATGAATTGGTTTTCATATGCGCAAATACAATCAAGGTATGATAAAGACATTAAAACAGAAGGTTTTTATGATAAATTGACCGATTTAGATAAGATTTTGACAGGTGTTGATGAAAAGGTGATTAAAAAATTATAGGATATTTATTAGAAATTAAGTTAAAAGAAGAACAAGTTAAAGAAACTATGATTGCTTGGGGGAAGAATTTTCGATATGGGATCGATTTAGAGAAATGGCAAAAGTTATGGTCTCAAAATTATAAAATGACAATGTCAACAGCAAATAAAGAAAATTTGTATAAGATGTTTTACAGGTGGCACTTTCCCTCGACAAGAATAGCAAGGGTGTTCAAGAATAAGTCCAAAAAATGTTGGAAATGTCATCAGACACCTGGTTCATATTACCATATGTGGTGGACATGCCCGGACGCTAAAAAATATTGGACCAAAACCCACATGTGGCTGGAAAAAATGACACATAAACATATAGACTTGAAACCAGAGATTTTTTATTGGGAATTTTGCCTGAAATATCCAGTAAAGATTTGAAATATCTGATTGTAAATGTATTAACAGCAGCTAGGATTGTATTTGCTAAGAACTGAAAAAAATGAGAAGAACCATTCCAGGAGGAGATTATTAAGAAAATATTGGAATGTGCTGAAATGAGTAGATTGACATTTGAAATTAGAGAACAAGATGATAAACAATTTTATAAAGTTTGGGATCTGTTCTATCAGTGGTTAGATAATAAAATACAGAAATGGAATATGTAGATTTTTAGAAAATAATAAATATATAAAGATGTATTTTTCTTTTCTTTTTCAATTATATTTACAAAATGATTCCAGGATAGATCTGGGAGGACAATATGAATTGTTATAAAATAAACTAAGTAAAATATGATTATCTTATAAAATATGAATGAATAAAAGTATAATCAAATGATTGATTAATAATGATATTAATGTACTTGACATTTGATTGAAAATATGAGAGGATATATAATGTAATTGTAATAGAAGACTATGAAATGGTTGCACAAAATAATATGTACTAACCGGCAAACTGTATGCATATATATGGAAGATGGTTTATGTTTTTATGTTATGTTTGTTTATGTTTGTTTTAAAATCAATAAAAAAAATTTTTAAAAAGAAGAAACACTGTACAGAAGATAAGACTTCTGAAGATTTATACCTTTTCTTTGCTATGACCATCACACAGAGAAGCTGGCACCCATGAGGTAAGATAAAGAAGTACAGAAATATCTAAGCATACCCTTTGTGGTTTTGTATGGTTCCTCAGAGATTTTCCAGAACCTTGAAGATCCCCTGAGGTAATTGCACCATCTGAACATATGTTCCCTCAACTATCAGAATTATTAAATTCCTGATCAACAGTAATCCCAAAGGTGCTTTTCAAAAGACAATTGGACATTCTTAGTTTTTTTATCCAGAAAGCTTCTTCAGTTCAGAAAGCTTCTTCAGACTTGGGTCTACCTCTCTCCACCTTCAGAAGATCTAAAACAAGTGTCCAACTTTGGCAACTTTAAGGCTTGTGGACTTCAATTCCCAGAATCCCTCAGCCAATTAATCCTGATCCTAAAAGAAGCATCATTTTAACCAACCTTTAAATATCAATGATTTTATTATTCAGGTGTTAATGTGATTTTTCCCATTCTGTTTCTTTGTATAATTTAAAACTATAATCTGCTTTGAGTTATCATTTTAAACAGAAGGGTGACATATACATCCCATAAGTAAATGCAACTGCCACTTTTTAAAGTATTTAATCCAATGATTTTATCCACAACATTCATCCCTAAAAGCTACCACAGAATTTTAGAAAACCCAGCAAAAAGTAAGTACTATAACCTTTTTTCCATTAAAAGAAGACAAGTTACTTTATGATATACATAACCTTTCTGACAAAACTATGAAACGATGTAGCAAAAGTTATAATAAAATAACACTGAAAAGCAATGTGTAAGTGACCTTGGAAAAGTTACAAGACTGAAAACCAATTCAATTTAAAAGTAGGGCACTATCTGCAGAGAATGAGATAAATGGAAGCTCAAGAGCTAGAACTAAAAGTAGCAAAACTCTGGAAGATTAGCGATTCTGTTCAAAGTCAAAATAATTATTAATTAAATGTTTTATTGAGCAGTGAGGATAATTCATGTTATGTACCATTAGCTAAATTTGGCTATAATCTATATAAGAATTGCCAGTTAAATAGAAGTAACACTATAATGAGCATGTAGACTTTTAGAAGCAGAATCAAAAAACTATAGTTCAAGAATTTCTGGCATCTTCACTGCTGGTCATAATTTTTCTCATTACATTGCCTGTGAAAAAAAGAGGCATAAATTAATAAGCAATAATGTTGGTACTAATCTCATATGAGGTAGGAAGTTCAGGATAAACAACTTCCACCCTTGATTTTTTTTTTCTGCAGAAATTGGTGTTTAGGTCAGAAATAGGAAATATGTGGTTTTAGAGATGCTGCTTCCACTAGAAATGCTAGTTAGCATTAGAGAAGGTCTTGAGGTCCATCAATAATTGGGACTGTTTAAGATATGTCACTTGATACATGTTGCACTAAATTACAGCTTGTAAATGACTGCATTTGTACAACAACCAAACCATGGTTTATAAGCCATTCGTGCAATATGCTAATTCAACCATATGGCTTAGCACACAATGTGAACCCTGTATTTGTGCAACAGAAGGTTCTTAAGATGATTTCCTCCTATTGCGGAGGAGTAAATAGAAAATAGCATGACCAATAAAAGATTTTTATTCATAACTTTTCTTTTTCAGGCATAACATTATGTCAGGTTTAAGACCAGTACAAATCCTTGAATGAACATATTGTTCTGGTTATGTCACATTACATTCTTCAGTAAACAGTTTGGAAAGGCTCTAATCAGATTCAGACAATGGATTGGAGATTACTGTACATGTACAGCAATTTGAGTTCTGAGATGGCTGCCTTGTGGATGGAAGTGAGCTTCAACTGGATTTCCCTCTGCCTGTTCTCCTTGTGGGGAGAAATTGGCCATGCAGATCACAGGAACCTTTTGAGTGTCTTTGTTGTGGGAGAGGGAGGTCTTGAATATAAGCAACAAGCCAATTGAATTCGATTTGTAATGAATACATTTAGCAATTTTATCAGCATTTCTTATTAGTTTCCCATCCAAATCAAACCTGCTTTGTTGCTGAGATCCACTAAGGTTGACTAGAAAGAAGTGCAACTATGACCTCTAACAAGCCTAACGCTAACCCAGAGGTGTCCAAACTTTTAGACTTGTGGGCTTCAACTGCCAGAATTCCTCAGCCAGCTAACTCTTAAAGTTGCCAAGTTTGGGGATCCCTGTGGCCTAACCCATTGCATGGAAAGGAATAGCAAACTCAGAGGATAAATGCTAATGGGCTTCCGGTCATGGAATGAACCTTAGTGCATGACTGACATTGTTGGTCCCTGAGATTAGCTTTGAAGTGGTAGAACACATACCTTGCATGTCCTAAGTGTAATATCTGGCATTTTCAGCTAATTGTCAAAATAAGGTACTTGAAATTCTAAAGCTACAGGATCGCTTAATATAGATAAAGTTAAGATGAATAAAAAGGTTATAAGACAATTCCCATGTTTTTAAAAATGCAGCTATTATCTTTAACTTATTAACTTAAATATTGCCATACTGAATCAAACTGAGCTAACAAATGATTGATATCATTTCAAAGCTGCACAAATCATCAGAGTTTCACACAACCAATATGTAGATCCAGAGGTGGGATGCAAATATTTTTTATTACTGGTTCTGTGCGTGTGGCCATGTGACTGAGTGGGCAGGGCTTCTTTTTTTGCAGCAACCCTCCCCCTGTGCTTCATTTTTTTTCCCCCTCCTGAGCCTCAGGGAAGCCTCCTGGGCAAAGCAGTAAGACAGCAAGGGGGATCCTGGCACAGCTGATCATTGGAACAGCTGATAGTCAGGGGGACGTGAAATACAGGTTCAGCCAAACTATAACATTTTTAACTAGGTACCAGTTTGCCTGAACCAGGCCGAACCAATAGAATACCACTACTGATGTAACTAAAGCAGGGTAAGTAACTAAGCAGGGTAACTAAACATTTTGAAATGCCTCTTTCAGTATGTTCCCAACTGAGAGTTCCTTTACTCCCACATCAGAACAAATTTCTTTGGGGTTTTTCATGATACTTGTTCCTGAACAATTGGTATTGATTGACTTCAGTTCCTGCTTTAAAACAGAAGACACTCAACAATTCTATGGTACATCACAGCAGATAAATACCCAATCTCTATTTCTGCTCAGTAAAGTGCAGTTTAACACAGTAAAATCCCATCTTGCCAGATCTTAAATTGTCTCTTAAAATGTAAACCAAAACTCTTCAGTTGCTGATGTAAATTACAGGTAGAAAAGATTGCAGGGTCTTTTCACTAATAACATTTTTGTGCAATAACATTTTTTTTCTCTTAAAATTCTTGCTTGTCCCCTTTTATACCAAAAGGTTACACAAATACCACCCCATTGCTGCACTGCTTGAATTTAAAGACATACTGCCAAATGATTATAGAATAGGGTTCTGTCCTTCAATGGGATGTTTTTCTTTAACAAAGCATCCTTATAAAACTGCTATATGATTCAAGGGCCCCTAACTTTTAGCAGAAACATGACACATTCATTGCCTCTCTTTCCTTGCTTTACCTTTCTTCATTGTTTGCAAAGCATGCAGTCAAGGCTCTTAGGGCTGTTCTAAATAATGGAGGACATGATAAGGAGGCTACAAAACATCTTCTCAAGAAGGAACAGGCTGCTTCTTCATCTCAACAAAAGCAAAAGCAAAGTCACTTTATCCTGGATAAAAATAAATGATATCAAAAAAAGTATATAAAATCAGGCCAAAAGATGTGCCTCTGTGTAGCAATGCAGAAGCAGCTCCAAACCTGTATGACATAATGCCAACATTAACTGGGTTTGAGAGCTAAGTTGATTTTTTTTTTTCTGGCTCCACATGGCTATTTTGATGCCAGAGCAAGGCTAATTCCCCCTCCCCCTTTTGCAGTGTTGTAATTCGGCTGACCTTGATGGTTTATTCTCCTCTTGGTAGGAACTCTTGAATCACCCTGTGTCTGGGTGTCAAGGCAACCATTATCATAGGACTTCAGGATTCTGGTGACTGGTGGCAGCCTTATTTCTCCCTCAGTCCTCTTTCCAGATGCCATAGCAGTTGGCAACTATGGTTACAATACTGAGAAAAGTGTTTAATTACTAAAATGCTGACATGCTTCCCCCCCCCCCCATTTCTTGCAGCTTTCAAGCTCTTCATAGCAACTTTTCTGGGGGAGGGTAGCAGTGGGGTGGCTGGTTGAACATGTCTGAAAAATTGTACACAACATGGGTGTAAGGAATTCAAACACTATGGCATGGAGGTCTTAGAGGCCTTATACACATTGCATTATGTGGTTCATTTTAAATGAGCAACGGTTGTTACTTATTACATTAATGAATTACAATTAGCCTGGGAATCCTGTAGTTAGCAACTCTTGTCCTTCTATTTTGCACACCAGAGAAGGAATCAGTGTTTGTGAAGGCTCAGTTTCAAGCAATATATTTTAAATTCTGTTTGGTAAGAACAAATGAAAGTTCAAGCTGTAATTTTAGGTCTGGTTTTTTAAAACAAAAATAATGAACTCAAATAATGAGAATTTTTATTTATTTATTTGTTGTATTTATTGTGAGAAACAACAACTCCTGATCACTTCTTCCAGCAGTGAGAAGATGGGAATGAATTTTCCAGTCCAACACATGTCGCAATTCAGTGCAGTATGCACAGAAGTGTAGAACATTTTAATAGGCTCAGTTACATTGGAAATATTTTTCAGAGGCTTATTTATTCATATTTGATAGAGGACTCAGATTTGTAGTGGATGAGGCTAGAGTCAAAAGTGTTGACTCTAAACTCGAATGCCACATTATGACATATGCATAACATATACATGAACTTTGTGTGTCTTAACACGCTGCATGCATCACACCTTTCCTTGCTTGTTTGGTTTCTGCTTAGTCTGACTGCAGATGTTCCCTGTATACCTATGACTATCACTAAGTGTTGTATCTTGATGAATGTATTTTTTTTTTTTAATGTACACTGAGAGCTTATGCAGCAAAGACAAATTCCTTGTGTATCCAATCACACTTGGCCAATAAAGAATTCTGTTCTACATTATTCATGCACAGAAGGGAAGTTTATCTCACAGGATAGGTCTACTTTCATTGGGAATATTTACCAATTGCGGAGTCAAGCCAACCCGACAAAAATCGCACCAGGAAAATCTTTTTCTCAGTTACTTAGGGAGAATGAGCAACGAACTGACCAAGTTATGCTGCTCGGGACAAAAGGGAAATCAGGGCAGGATGGAAGAAAAGGCATATCCGAGATACGGCTTGCATCTTGGACGGGGGTAGGTCGTAACTACAGCATTTTGTGGCTGTAGGGCCATTAATTTAAACCGTCATTAAGATCACTTGAGGTTTTTCATTCTCCTTTTGGTGTGTTTTTTTTTCCCCCTTTAAGCTAGGGATGCTTTCTGTTTATTTATTATTATTATTTTTTAAATATCTCGTTTTGCTATCGGTGAAAGTAATTGTAATTTGCTCTCAAGCCCATCCTGAAAACCGGGCGAGGCAAGGAAACAGAGCAGAGCTAAGTGGCTCTGGCGCCGTCGCTTGAAGCCGCCCTCTTGCTTTCTCTCTTGGGTGAAGGGCTGAGGCGGCGAAGAAAGAACGAGCCAGCGAGCGGCTTTCGTGACGGGGAGGGCTCCTGGCTTTGGAAGACCCAGCGAGGTTTCTTTCCCCCCACCCACCACCTTCTCCTTTTTTCTTTTTTGGCGGCGCGACCTCGTGCGGAAGAAAATGAAAGCCTGGGACGCGTCTGAGGAGAAAGCCGAAGAGAGGAGGCGGAGGTTGCGGAGAGGGGAGAGGGAGAGAGGAAGAGAAGTGGGCGCCGCCTGGTCGCTTCTGCGCGCTCTCGCCCGCGGCGGGATAAATGCCGGATTCGGGGCGGCTCGCTTTAGTCGCTGAGCCGAGCGGTGAGAGGACGAGGCGGAGCCGCAAGCAGCATTTTCGCCGGCCGCTTCGAGTTGAGGTACGTCTCAAGCGGGAGCGGTTTGGCTTTTCCAGGGATGAGTCTCCGAGGAAGCGAGTCTCCAAAGCGCGCGCCTTTTCCTTCTCCCTTTCTTTTGTTTCTTCCTCTGGTTTTCATGGGCTTTTTTCCCCGTCGCCTCCCTCCGGTTTCCATATGGGCGTGTTGGCCTGCTTCCTTTCCCTTTCGTCCCTTTCCACCCCACCCCACCTGGGGGTCTCCCTAAACGCTCCCCCCCCCCACTCGAGCATTGCCCGTGGCTGGGAGAGAGGCTGGTGCAGATTCTTGCCTGCCAAATGACAGCCGGTTGAGTCTGTTGAGACTGGCCGCCAGCAAATGGGCTGGAAATGTCATGGTGGGGACCGAATTGACTTTGCGGAACAGAAGAACTCTCGGCTTTGAAAAAGTTTTTTTGTTTTTTTTTTTGTTGTTGTTGTTGTTTTTTGCGCAGCGAAAAAGTGAAGGTCTTGGTGAGTTAAATTTGCAGTTTTCGAACAAGGCAGTTCTGACGGAATCGGATGTTGCCTCCTGCGAACCGTTTGAGGCTGGTAAGCAAGAAAAAGCAGGCAGGCAATTCTTCACTTCGGTCAAGGGCCACCATAAAAGCAAGAATAAACACAAAGCAAAACCGAAACGATTTAAACAGCAGCACAGAAAATGGCTATGTTCTGATTAGTTTATGCCCACGGGTGTCAGAATTACTATTAACTCTAAACTAAGAGCACATAGAATTTGAGCTGAGAATAATCTAAAAATGAAGGTAAAATCCTTGGTATGTTTTTTAAAACTGAGACTTTGTCCATCGGCAGAGCGAAATGCCAGGAGTCTGGAAAATGTTATCCTTGGAAGTTGTTAATTCCTGCCTAGATTTAGTAGCTGAATGGCAGAATTTAGCAGCAGCTAAAGAAGTAGATCTCTCTGGTTCAAGAGGAGGATTTGCATGTAAAAAGCATCTGTGTGCCAGGGGGATTTGTTGTATCAGGCTAAATAAAAGGAGCCCTGGAATCCCTGTAGAAGCTGAATCCAGCATCATCTACATCACAAAGACATAGTCAGAAACCACAGGATATTTTTTTATAAACACACACAGGGAGAGAATATACCTGCCTTCAAGTACAGTGAAAGCAGAGCATTAAACCTTAAATTGCTAAGTGATTTAGTGCAATTAGTTCAAGATTTCATCAACTTGGAAATAAATTGAATTTATATATCCCACAGGTCTGAGTGAAGAAGATCAAATCTTTAAGAAAACATCTGGATAGTTGATACTGATTTAGTTTTTTTCTAGATGGGTTCTGAATATATTTTTGGGCATGTTCTTAATCTAGGAATATGAGAACTTCCTCAGAGACTCTATATACTTGTAGCTTCTCAAGTAGATCCCTTCTCCTTATAGCATTAAAATTATCAGCTAGTGTCAGAGGTCAAGCCCATGGACAGAAATTTATCTATAATTAATAGATGAAAAGCTGAATATTTTTTTCAATCTTATTTACTCTGGCCTAGAGGAGAACTACATTTGAGACACCAGGTGGAAATTTGAATGCTACTTTGTAAAACTTTAGATAGTAGTTTTGGAGTAGTTACCATCGGACCTATCTGAGGACCATTGAGGTGCTGAGAGTACACCTGGGCATAGAATAACTTTAAAGCATCAAGGATTAGTATGGCATCCCTTGATTAATGGAAAATTCTGATATGGTAGCATTCTGGACTACATGGTCTGAATGAGCATTTCTCTCATCAGAGACTTAAAAAGTGATTCTAACGTATTTCAAAATATTGGTTTGCTCAATTTTGTGATCATGTGTAAATTCTGGGATGTTTAGGAAATACTAGGACTTTCTCTTTTTCACATAATTTTTCTAATTCTTCAATAAATATTTTTGGCCAACCCAGCAATTTTGCCTTCAGATGATAGATAGATAGATAGATAGATAGATAGATAGATAGATAGATAGATAGATAGATAGATAGATA
>BLBF01000040.1:37764980-37835743 GCA_015471245.1 Laticauda colubrina
ATAGATAGATAGATAGATAGATAGATAGATAGATAGATAGATAGATAAAATTCTTTATTGGCCAAGTGTGATTGGACACACAAGGAATTTGTCTTTGGTGCATAAGCTCTCAGTGTACATAAGGAAAAAATAAAATACATTCATCAAGAATCATAAGATACAACACTTAGTCATAGGTTACTAATAAGCAATCAAATCATACTAGAAAACAAATAAAACAATATAAATTTTAGAGATGCAAGCAACACAGTTATAGTCATAAGTTGGAAGAGATAGGTAATAGGAAAGATGAGAAGAATAATAGTAATATAGTCTTAGTAAATAAGTTGACAGTGTTGTGGAAATTAGTTGTTTAGCAGAATGATGGCCTTTGGGAAAAAAACTGGTGTACAGTTTGCTAATGATCCTGTGTAAACTAATTGGATTCAATTTTCTTCCCACTGTTATAGTGATTATTACTGCTGCCCCAATGTTCTGGTACGATTGCAATGAAAAAAGGTTAACTGATACGGGGTCTACCATTCTTATAGATAATTTCTACTACTAGGTAATCATTGCTTGGTGCATTTTCTGGTTTAGGTTACTAAACTTAATTTTTTAATTTCTGAAGTTGTTCCTGGTAGCTATCGGGAAGAAGCATTCAGATCAATTTGATTTAGTTTGCTTTTTCTTCATGTATTAAGAGAACTAAAATGTCTCTCAGATCCCAGCTGGAGTTGTAAAAGGGGGTCAAAGTGGCTGTTTTAATGGTAGAGTTGCCAGAGTGGAGTTGAGTTTCTGGCTTGAGAAGCTACTATCAAAGTTCTGACTGTTTCTCTTGTCTTCCCACAAAGCAATTGCTTATAATACCTTCTCTGCATTATTACATTGTTAATAGGACATGGTTGCAGAATATTCCTGATATTTATTAAAAAGCCAAATCAAGTCTTCCTTTGCTTCCAAGCAATCTACATCAAGCTAGCAATTTGTTTGGGATTGAGGATGATCCAGGAGCAGGTTGGAGTCACTGAAGAAGATAAAGAATAGTGGCAAATAATTGACATACCTGCACTGTTAATTTTGATGTACTGACTTAGAATTTCAGATTTTAATATGTGTTTGTTCCTGTTATGATAATCCACTTGATCCAAGTAGAGCTGAGTCCATCTTATCCCAATGCTTAGGACAAGCAATTTCTTAGGCACCTGCAAGATTAACATTCCCAGGATATGATCTCTGTCAGGCCAGCTCAGTATAGAAAAGCTCTATATGAAGGGTATTGTTTTTTGTGAAACTCCATAGTCTATTAGTTAAAATCTCAAGGCTAGTCCTGTGGGACAATTCTGTGGGATAATTAGTAGATGTTGAACAATTCACCAAGGTTAGATTCAGTTTATAGAAAACCTAAAGCAAGCAGAGCCTACAGAAT
Organism: Laticauda colubrina; assembly: GCA_015471245.1. Lineage (NCBI taxonomy): Eukaryota > Metazoa > Chordata > Lepidosauria > Squamata > Elapidae > Laticauda > Laticauda colubrina. The sequence goes on from BLBF01000040.1 coordinate 37,766,389, forward strand.
CTTTGGACTAATGAATAAAAAGTGGAAGAACTGGGGTCAGTAACTGCTGTCAATGTATCATATTTGGCAAAGGGGAAAAATATATTGCTTAATTTTATTGCAACATAAGGTAACATATGAACAAACAATACCCTGTTGAATTGAATGGTTGGTCCATCTCGTCCATCTGTCTGTTCTCAGAGTGGCCAACCAACTGCACAAGGAAGCCTGCAAATATCCTAGCAAATGGTCTTCAAAGAAGCCACAATATCAAGGTTTGCTTTCCTGTGACTTTCAGGAATTGGTCCAACCCTTTTTTTTTTTTTTTTTTTCTGAAGGCAGTAAGACTGATAGCTCTACATCCCATGGTAGCAGATTCCAAAGTTTAATTATATGTTGTTTAAAACTTTTTGTTTCAAACAAAATTTTATTGGTTGACATCAATTATACTAATCTGGGAAGGAGAAATTAACTTCTTCTTGGCTATTTTATCCACACCATGAAAACCTTTGTACTCTTTAACTGTCCCATTTGCTTGCTTTCTACACTAAAAAATCTCAAATATTACATTCTTTCCTCTTAGAGAGATTGTTCTAGCCTCTTGGTCAACTTTCAAATTCAGCAGACTTTTCTAACTCTGCAAACAAAACTAATAAATAAATCTCCACCATATCCTTTTTGAGACACAGTGACAATATTACCACAATATATGCTCACAATATTCCAGCTGTGACCAAATAATTCATTTGATGGAAATAGACAGCGTTCACAAGTAATGTTGAACCATAATTTGATTAATCACTATGAAAGTGCAGAAATATTATTGTATGGATCATATACACAAGAGCATAACCTATGTACCATATCTTGGTGTTGCTATTGGATTTATTAGATGTCATCTGTATGTTTTGCCTTCTCTCAATTTGATCCTGTGCATCTCTTCACTTTTCTGAGTCAGAACACTCTTGAAAATAAATACAAATTATTAGTTTCCACAATAATAGCAATAGCACTTATACTTGCTGGAATATACCACTTAACAGGGCTTTAAAGCCCTCTCTAAGTGGTTTACAGAATCAACATATTGTCCCCAAAAATCTGGATCCCTATTTTACCAACCTTGGAAGGATGGAAGGCTAAGTCAGTCTTGAACCTGTGGGAATCAAACTCCTGGACTGAGGTAGCCTTCAGTACTACGAGGGCTATCTACAAAATAGATTACGTTTTCATCTGTAGCAAGAAGGGGCGGAGCTAGCACGGCCATCTTTGGTCTGTGTGTCCACTGCTTAGTCTGCATCTAGTCGTGCTAGTGGGAGGTTCGTATCATTGCCCGTTATTTCAAAGCAAACGTTTGAAATGTGTGCTGCAATTGAAAATCCTGCGAGTTGTGAGGTGCGATCAGTGATAAGGTTTTTGTTGGCAAAAAACAATAAACCGATTGAAATTTTTTGGCAACTGTGTGAAGTGTATGGGGACAACATCATCACTGAAGGTGGAGTGCACCAATGGTGCATTAAGTTTAAAAATGGACGAACTAACGTTCATGATGAACAGCGGAGTGGATGTCTGGGCATTGTGACTGATGAACTGGTCACAAAAGTTGATGACAAGATTCGTGAAAACTGCCATTTCACAGTAATGGAACTTTTGCTTAGTTTTCCACAAATTTCACGCAGTTTGTTGCATGAAATTGTTACACAAAAGCTAGGCTACCACAAATTTTGTGCAAGATGGGTGCCAAAAATCCTGACAGAAAACCACAAGAGTCAGCATATGGCTGCATCATTGACATTTCTATAATCTTACAACAAAGATGGAGATTCATTTTTTGATCGAATCGTAACTGGAGACGAGACTTGGGTCAAACGTGAACAGCGAGACCAAATTGCAGTCTTTGGAGTGGGGACACACAAATTCCCCCCAAAAAACAAGAAAATGTTTGCAAACGTTCTCTGCAAGGAAGATTATGGCAACTGTTTTTTGAGATAGGCAAGGTGTGCTTCTTATCGATTTTCTGGAACATGGTGCAACAATAAACTCTGTGAGGTATTGTGAAACATTGCAAAAACTAAGAAAAGCAATTCAGAACAAGCGTAGAGGAAAGTTAAGCTCAAAAATTTTGTTTTTGCATGACGATGCCCGACCACACACAGCAAATCGCACTCAAGAAGTCCTGAATGCTTTCAAGTGGGAGATTTTTCCTCATCCGCCCTACAGCCCCGATCTTGCACCAAGCGACCACCACTTGTTTCCGAGGATAAAGACCTGGCTTGGAACACAGCACTTTGATGACAACGCGGAACTGAGGGCGGGCGCGACTGACTGGTTCAAATCTCCGGTGGCTGAATTTTATGACAATGGAATTACAAAGCTTGATAAGTGCCTCAATTTGTTCGGTTGAATATGTTGAAAAGTAGTATTTAAATGTCACTTTCAAGTGTACATAATAAAAAAATTTTCCTACACTTTTTTTTTCTATTGCAAAACATAATCTATTTTGTGGATAGCCTTCGTACATTCTAATTTGTAACCTCACTTGCCAGTGTATATTTACTTGCCCTGCTCCATTTTTCTTACATTTCTGCTTTTGAAAAGAACTTATCCTCATCTGGTAGCAAGACTTTTCCTATTTCCACATCTGAAGATACATATGATTTGCTGTAAGTGAGGAATATGAGGGGACTATGCATGTTCATGTGGGGCACAGGTTATTATTATCAGCATTGTAACAGACACAGTTCCTATTGCAACAATGAATTTCCTACACTGCAACAATTCTTCCTGATTCAGAGATAGTCATGCTGCTTGCTAGTTATTAATGGCAGTAGCAGTAGCACTTGAACATATATCAGTTCACAGTGCTTGACAGTTGTTTACAGAGTCAGCATATTGCCTCCAACAATCAGGGTCCTCATTTTATTGACTTCAGAAGGATTGAACTGGTCAGGATAGAAGGAACTGAACTCTTGGCAGTGAGCAGAGTTAGCCTACAAGACTGCATTCTAACCAGTGGGCCACCACAGTCTTTCCCCAAATGACTCAAATTTCTAGTGGAAATCCTTTTGCGTACTTAAAGTTGTCTTAATAAATTAATGAATATAGCTACTACATGATTATTACTACTTAATAAATTAATGAATATAGCTACTACTTGGTTTCTCCCAATCCCGTTAACACCATCTCTAAATACAGAGTAGTTTTCTTGGTATAGGATTTTCTTAAGACACATTTAGAATAAAGCAGATATTTCTAGCCTTAATATTATGATTCTGGAAGTTCCATGTGATATGTATCACAGACAGAAAAATGCATTGTAATTATATAGCCTAATCTTTACACAGTTTATATAGGCATCTTTCTATAATTTTAAAACATCATAAAAAGACATGTTAAAAATGACTAATTGCATATAATAAGTAATTGGGAAATTGTTTATTTGCAAATGTTTTATTAGTTGTAGTGTTTGAGTTTGATAAGCATTGTACTACTGAATCTAAGTATATGTTGGAAAAGTTGTCAACTTGAGAGAATAGAAAACAATGCTCGAATACTAATACTTGAAGTTTGAAATATTTATATCTATTTTCTAAAAGAACATGCCAATAATCTGTGTGCGCTTCTCAAACAGAAAAGCACAAGCTTTTCTTTTCTTACCACATTGTGGTGAGAACTTAAGCTTACTACTACTAATATTTTAAAACAACTTCCTAAAGGCACAGCAAATGCTGACACATATCAATGTGATTGAATGCATTTTTCTTAATCAGGTGTGGAATTGCATTTGTGCCAAATTGAGTCACTTTTTTTCTACTTCTCTCTCTAGACTTCTCACCTGTACTGAACTGAGTGACTTTTCTATCAGTGGGAATTTAAACAATCGGAAATAGGATGAACTTTTTGTTCACTCCATTCTGGAAGTGGAATGTCTACATAGTTAAAGCTTGCCAAAGCATTTGGCTCTCTAATGGGTAGTTGCTGACAACAGAAAATGTTCAGAATGAAGAATTAGGTCAGTGACAAAATACATGGTCTGGAAACAGAACATTTCTTCCCCAAAAGAGATTTAGAGGCAATCTGAATAATTCAAGATAATATGAACAAAGAATAGGTATGAACTAAAACAAATAAAATTTATTTACAATTTGTTCAGAATTTCGGCTGTGTATATTTTAGCCCCAAAATAAAGGCTTAAGCAAATTTGCTAAACTGTAGAGGTGCAATTTTGTCATACCTCTTGTATTTGTGGACAGTAATGCATTAACCTTGTGGACAGTAATGCATTAACCTCTGGGTGAATGTTTTGGAAGCTTCAGTAATTTTAAATGAATGAATACATTGGAATACCTTGAGAAGTAAAAATGTAACCTTTATAAAATATAAAGTATTATGTACAGTATCATTCTAAGTTCTGGATTTAAATGTGTACTCATCAATTTTAATTAAGTATATTACATTGTAGGTAATTGTATCTTATAAAACATAAATATATAGACTTGATGTTCCAAACACAAAGTCCTGTAGATATTATATTAGTTATAATCAATGAATTGTTATAAGTAGCCAATAGATGACTACAGCATATTAATTAAATATGTATGGTATTCTTACTAGTTAATTCTAACTTATCATTAACACATCATTTACCATAAAAACCAGTATATTTCATCGGATAGTACACAATTAAATAGGTGAAAATATGTGTGTCAGGATAATGTTCCAGGGTCCAATTTGGGTAAGTTTAGTCTTCCAAGCTTTCAGACAGCCACATATAAATATCACACAGAATAGCCCAATGTACACACTCTGCCAGCGAGCAGTTCTCTGAGGATGAGCTCCAGCACCACTCTGAAAGCTTGGAAGACTAAGCCTCTGGTTCTGGTGACCAACCCACATTGGATCCTGCAACAACTAAAACAGTGTTCAAGGAAGTGAAGACTTAAGTGATTAATATTTCTGAACAGGGATATAGTTTGTGCTACAAGTACAATTTAGGTTGACAACTTTTTCATCTCTTCCTAAAAAACACATGTCAAGACTTCTGTATTACCTGACTACCCCATCCTGATGTTCTGCTGCATATCTTAAAAGTACTGGGCCAAGATGCCCATGATTATGTGGCTGGGGATGATGACAGTCTTTTATTGATCCTTCTGGAGAGTAGTAGCATAGACTGGCCTGAACTGATTTTTTTTTGTAAGCAGTAAATGAGGACTTTAGAATATTTTGGATAAAGTAATTTACCGCTAATAAACCAGAAGAGTGGAATTTGTTCTGGTAAATGGAAAAACAATTTTTATTTTAAAAGATTCTAAGTATTTAAGAGATGTCCTTCATCTGCAAGTAAGTGCACCCTCTGCTGTCTATAAAATGAATAAAAAAAGGAAACCTTTTCTGATCTGTTCTGACTTTTATCTATTTCAAGGCGAGCAGCTATTTAGAAAAATATCAGTTTTGCATACATGATTTAAGTTTAATCCTACTTGGGTGTATACCTGGAAAGGAACAAATAAGCATGATTTATTTACTTATTTATTATGAATTGTTCTTAAAAATTAATGAAGAATGCAAAAGTGATAAGATATTGGAATATGAAGCAGACTTTTATTTGATATTGTCAAGAGTGAATTCTGGGACAATTGTGGAAAAAAAGGAAAGTAGTGAAAAAAATTACTTGGAAACTAGAATGACTTAAGAAAAGAAGGTGCAGGTTATATATATGAAAAATATTAGAAAATAATTTCCAAATTCAATGACAGGAAAGCAGACATAAGTGGATGTAGAAATTAAATTAATAAGAAGCACAAAAAAGAATATTTGATAGAATCATGAAGTCAAAATGGATCTGGATAAAAAGGCATAAGAAACTCATTTAAAAACAATTAAAATCTAAAAAGGGGAGAAAATACCAAACTTACTATCCATAATAAGTGGATAGTTTTGGACTATCCATAGCTTCTGAATGCTTTTCAAGGGCATCTCCTTGCAAACTGTATTGTAATAGTCAATTTAGTGACTAAAGGAAAAAGTGACAGTTCCAGGGGAGGCTACAGTTCATGCACAAAATGAAACCGTGCAAAGGCCTTTGTGCCGCAGATAGCACCTGCTCCTTAAACAGGAGCTGTAAGCTCAAGAGGACTCTGAATTTGTGAATGAAGCCCTGTGCAGGGCTCAGCCATATCTGGAGGGCTAGAATTTCACATGATCTTCCTTCTGTTTTTAGTCACACTTTCTCCATTTATGCTCTCTACTATTATCTAATCAATTTATTTTTTAGTTGCCATATATGTGACTCTAGGAAGCTTACCATAAAAATAGATAAAATATATACAATATAAAATAACAATAAATACCCCACGTCATTAACAAAGCTAGGAGATTTGCTCTGTCTCACATCTGGACTCCCAAGTTCTGGCCAAAAGCCAAGTTTCCAAGGCCTAGTTGACAGGATTTTAGCCAATCTGAACTACCAAAAATAATGTTCCAAAGGATGATGGACTTTGCAACAGAAAAGGTTCTCCTCCTGGGCTCTTAGATTGCCAAGGCTTCTTAGATTGATAGCAACCTCAGCACATTGCTTTTGTCTCAGTGAATAGGATGGGTTAAAAACAACTGGGAGTGATGGTCCCACACTGAGCTGGTCCAAAGCCATGAACAGCTTTAAAAATGACTAGCAGCACCTTGAATTGTACCTGGAAGCACTGAGAACCCATACAGCAAACACAGCAGTGGTTTGCTATACTGTGCCATGTGCCAAACAACTATCACCATTAAAAGCCCACATTGTCATATTCTATACAAACTGAAGCTTCCAAATAATCTTCAAGGATGTCCTCATGCAAAGTACATGACAGTAATCCAGTCTGGTGATCATGACAAGTGGGGTTATGGCCTAGCAGTGAAGACACTTGCCTCTCACTTGGAAAGTTGAAAGTTCAATTCTAGGTAGTTGCAGATGTTTCTCTCCTAGGGCACACACAAAAAATTATTTGCTGCCAACTCCACATGGCATCAGGAAAGGCATCTGGCCAGTAAATACTATGCTTCTGCCCTGACTCTACCTCAAATTAAGGATTACAGGGTCATAAAAAAAGGGGGGGAATCTGATATGACAAAAAATGATACCATTAGCACTCTAATTTTTCCATTTATTTTAGAGACTTCTAGCATTTATATACTGTGTCTTTCCCAATATTGTGTCCAATGGTTTTCCTTTTGCAGTCCTTTTTTGCAATCATTTTATTGAAGTTTATAAATACAAAGATAAAACAATAATACAAACTAAAGAAAATGTAAACAGTACAGATATAAAAAAGAAAAGAAAAAGGATCTATAACAACTTATTCCCATCTATTTCCACACAAATATGAACAGTTTCAGTAATTTAACACATTCTCTAGTACAGGTAGGCCTCTAGATACAATAGGACACTTAATGACCATTGAAAGTTATGACAAATTCCCCATCATGTTTCAAAGTTAGGAGACACCCTGCAGTCATTTGACCTTGTAATTCCTTTCCCCATTAGGTATTGAAAATAAATTCTCCATCCCTGCCCTCCAATCTCGATAATTTTTAACCACTTAATTTGCTAAATTTTCTGCATACCTGGAAAGATCTGTAAGTTACTTACAGATGACTCACTGCCAAGCTGAAGATATAGGAAAGTAAACAAGCAAGCAAGCAATGAAAATCTTCCTGCAGCTTTTTGCCTTGAGCAGTTGAAGAAAAAGTTATTCCTTAAAGAAAAAGTGGCTACAGCACTAATGTGCACCAAATGCTATGGCAGAAGCTGGGTCCTAAAAAGAGTCAAGACAGGCAAGCAAAAAGCTTGGAAACTTGAAACTTCTTTCCAAAGGTTTCTAAGCTTTCTGCTGTCAAACTGCCTTTAAGACCCAGCTTCTGCCTTGAACATTTGCTTCACGTTTGTGCTTTACGCACTTGTGCTTTGGGGATGAACTTTTTCTTCATCTCTTTTCTTTGCTTGATTGCTTCCTTTCTATTCTTCAACCTGGAGTCAAGGTAAGCACAGATTCTGTCACCTCTTTCCAGGCATGCAGCAAATTTAACAATGAGGGATAGAGATTGAAGCTCAAAGGTGGAAAGTTTACTTTTAGTACCCAATGGAGAAAGGAGACAACGTTCAGATTTTTTTTTTCTTTAAAAAAGAAATGTGAGTTTTTGGAGGGAGAAGGGGATTAAGTCAGGGAAAGCTTTTGGGAAACTTGTCCTGAGCCTGTTGACTTTGCGTAAAATAGGCTGGCATCACCAAGAGCCAGGAGAGGTTTGCAATCTCCAAACTGCCAATGGATTGGAGCAGAAGTCCATCCCACAAATTGGATTTCAAATTGGGTTTCAAGCATGGAAGCTTCTTTGGAAGCCTTTCTGGCTTTGGAACATGGTGCTATGCCCAAATCTATCTGATCTGTTACCCTTGCTGCCCTGTTTTGGGGTTTCAAAACTTTCTGCTCCTCATCTGCCTCCTTTATGGACCCAATTGGGTGGTGGGCTTCCCTCATCCATCCCTCATGTTCACTTAACAATCCCTGGGTTCCTGTAACAGTGGTATCAGGGAGATCAGGGGATAGGGATTGTGAAGAAGGCTATCTCACTTAATGGTTGTCACTACTTGTAATGGGCAGGCTCTACTATCGTCATAGGTTGAGGGTGACCGTATTTTATTTTAAAAAATACTCGTCTTCCCATATCTCATACATTATCATACTCCATCATTCAGTCCTAATTAGCAAAGGTCTCTTAATAGCTGTGAGAAAAGCAATCTGTATTTTAACCTTAATTTTTAAAAAATGAATTTTATAATTCAATTTATCACTTTAAGAAATGAAGCAAGAGAAATCGTTCCCCACTTACAAACAAATCCTTAATGCCTTATCACTAAGTCCTGATCAAAAGGAAACTCCATCAACAGATAACCAGAAATCACAAAATACATATTTTAAGCTTGATTAAGCTCACTTTGAAGACCACTTTTTAAAAAAATGATTTATGATCCCATTAAAAACTATTCCACAACTTGATTTCTTGTCATTTTCTATATCTCCTTTCAGGAAGAGCTGAATAGTTTCTCTTTGTTTCCTCTCAAAAACAGTTTCCTTGATTTCACATATTCTTTTTGTAAATCCAAAATAAGAAAGCTTTCCAAGTCACTCATTGATTTTTTACTTGTATAATTATTAAGGCACCATCTGGTTTTATCTGAAAATCCATTTTGGCATCTTTTTCCATAGCACTCTTATACTTGGCATTTTCAAGTCTGTCTTTAGATCCACAGCATCTTTTTTCATGTTATTTTTGTAATTTAAACTCCAATTTGAATCCACATTGAAATCAATCCCAGCCTCTGTTTTATCCAACAAAATCTGTTATTCTTCCATGTCCTCTGTCACAATATCAGACAATCTTGTAAGTAATTTCTGAGTACATTGTTTTTCTATAGTCAATAATATCATGTTGCATTGTATTAATTGGCCTCTTCTCCTTTAATTATAATTTAAGTATAATTGTTCTTTCCTCTAGGAGAGCCTTCAAGTCCACTTATCATCTGTTTATTTTTCCTATCAACAAAACTTTCCCACAGGATTATTTCTTCCAATTAATTTTAGAAACTTCATAAATTATTATATAAATTTTTAAACAGTCTACAAGAAAATATTCTTTCAAATTCATCTCACCTCTTGACTTTTCAAAATCAATATTTTAGTTGTTTAAGAAACAACAACTTTTGTTGTTTCTTAAAAAATCAAGCTTTTCTTTTTAATACTTAAAGTTACATGGTGCTTCTTTCATCCATAGGTAAAAAGAGATTTTCCCAATGACATAATGAAACCTCCCTTTGGAATGTTCTTAACTTCAATTCATAAGCAGCTTTGTAAAATAGTTAGGAGAAAAGGTAGATGAATTCATTGTCTTTTTTGAAGGTGCTGAACTTAGTGTAGACACAATGATTCCCTCACTCAACCCCCTCCCCCCAAACAATTGGAGCTCTCAAACTTACTGGTAATTTGCTGATCCTTGACTGAACAAATAAATACTAGAACTTCTGGAAATTGTTATTTTACTATCTGCTTGCAAGAGATTATGTATGGAGAAAATTTATGGGTGATCCATGTTATCTCCCTAATCCGGAGATGAGTACCGAGAAACTGATTCAGTCATTAGCTATTAATTTCACCAGTTATTGGCTCCATAAAGTCAGCTGTGTTCAATTCGCCATTGGTCTCACTGGAAGTCCTTTTACCTTACATACTTGATGGGGCATTCTGTCTTATTTTTTGTAACCTAGATGTTGTTATTTTAACAAGTAGAATTGTTTGTATCTTCTGGAGATACAAACAAGTTGGATTTGTTGGATTAGGATTCATTTGAAAACTGCTCTGCCATCTTTTTGTACTTGAGTACTAATGGATTACATTCTGGTTCAAGTGGAGTTCATCCTTTTGTACAGTTCTGTTGTTACTTGAAAATATTATGCATTGTTTCACAAATGTACTTTTTCTTGCTGTAGAACCATTAAGTACTGTTTAGCTCTGCCTATTAATAAAGTGTGAGGAAGGAATGGGTAGAATTTTAGTGAAAGCCATGTTTAATTATAAGTTGTGGGCAACTTTTCTAAAAGATACATTTTTAAGAGTAAATATTCTTTACTTTGCCCTATTAGGTGCTTATATGGAACAAATTGTTGCATTGCCATCTAGTCCTGGAAAGCAGCTATCTATCCATTTATAGTACAATATGCAGCTTGCTTTAGAACCTTCTTCAACCTGGTGCTTCAGTGTTGGATTACATTTCCAATCATTCCAGACTGAGTGAAGATGTTTCCTTGTGCATTTGAATTATTTTGTCTGGCTTTTACCTATTGTAAGCTGTCCCAGCATAATCTGGTTCTTTTACGCAGCATACACATTTTAAAAATTGGGAATTTTAAAATTTTAGAATAAGAAAAACAATTCTAAGAAAAATTTTATGGCTGTTACATAACTGTTTGTGAAAGGCATTTAGAAATTGCTGTCTTATTAACAGTAGTCTTTAAAAAGCTAATCCATGGACTTCTAGGAAAGATTAAACAATGTTGAAATTTTTTTTTCAGTAAGCTGTGGACCAATTTTATTTTTTCCAGCCCAACAGAATGTAGATAAAAATTATGTTAAAGCTTGGTAGTTTTATCTCTTAGTAGGATAACTCTATGAGAGAACATAATGGAACAAATTTGGTAAGGCAGGAGAAAGAGATTGAAAATGGAACAGATCAATGTGGGGGGCTATGGAGGAAAACACTGCTTTCCCCATCCATATCCATCCTTATATGAGAGGCGTTCTGGGCTGCTGCTTAAAATGTTTGCAGCTGCTCCTCTCTAAGCCCTCCCACCTGCAAGACATGTGACTCAGAGCAGACCATATGGAGCCTTCCCTCTCCTTCCCAGTGCACACTATTATATAAACGCACTGAGATGCAACACAAAGGAAAAGAAGAAACACTACCACGGGTGCAACACGTTTTCCTCTCACACAGAAGACACTACAGATGCTTTATTTTGGCATTGCAGATAAAGGGATTGAAAGCATTCTAGAAGACATGCTTTGTGTGCTTACCCTGTTTTCTTTATTTTTTTCCCACCAATTGAATTTTGGGAAGAAATTATCCAAAAGACAATAGAATGCTGTCTAACTGCCTACATATCCTGCCATTATCTCCATTGTAAACTCCCCTTTTCAATCACATGATTCAGAATAAAGCAGGTACCATCTGTCCCCATGATTCCCAAGGTACACTTAATGTAAAAACCCACAAAGATGCAACAGAAAGGCAGAAAAGGAACATATGCACATACACAGTAACTTATATGTACTATCTTCACATATAAATAAGCAGGCAATGGCAACATGTATGCACATCCTGATTAGTCCCCTGAGATAAAATAGCATGCTCACACTTCTCTGTTACTTCATTACTTGGAATGAAAACTTCTATTTCTAATGATAGAACTGATAGATGCTTTCTGATCAATCAGGTATAACTGATGATAAGGTTGGAAACATTTCTAGAAGCCATGTTCTGCATACTTGAATTTTCTTTTTTTTTAACTTTGGGGAATTGGATATTGCTTTAGGAATGCCCATTTACCATCTTTTAAGGAAATATTAGCATATGTGCTGAAAAAGAAATAAAGCATTATTGTTTTGTATAGCACGAGCTTGCTTTAGACAAATATCGCTCTCCACGGGAGATGGTAATTCAAAAATGTGAAAAGTAAATAAAATCTGAGCAGCATTTCAATAGTATAGTGTTCCATTGTATTAATGGGCATAAGCTTGCAAGATAACTTATTTCATAATAAGCTATCTTGCAAGCTTAGTTAAATTAATAATATAAATTCATAATTATATCTAAATTGCATTATATAAAATTGTCGAGCATTGTTCACTGAAATGCAAATGACAAAGCAGGAAAGAGCTAAACTGTGAAGTCTTCACATTCAAGTCTTCAAGTCTTCTTCCTATTATATGTATTCTGCTAAAAGAATTGTGAACTAGTTAATTGAATAATTATTCTATATAAAAAAATATCTCTGCCTTTATAGAATAATCCTGGTTTTGAGACCTGATTTTTCATTGACTTCCAGTTCCTAATCAAAGTCTTAGCCCTTTAAATCCAGTACAGCATTTACCTCAGGAATTTTCCTGTAAAAAATTGACTCCATTCATTTGATCCAATTATCTTGAGAGTTTCCTGCTTATAAACCTTGTAATCAGTGGGAGTTAGTCATGGTAGTAGGCCTTGTCCATGGTAGCCTCTGTACTATTAAACAAGCTTACCTTACCACTTTCTGGAAGTTTGTAACTATTGTGATGATATTGTCCAGCAATGCTTTCTCAATCTCAGAAACTTCAGACTTCAACTCCCAGATGGCATGCTGGGTGGGAAAGGTTTTGAGATTGAGAAAATACTGTTGTAGAATGACTGCCAGTGAAAAAATTACTGTTGCAGTTTTGCAAATGAGGTGTTGCCTTAACATTTCAGAGAGAGGAGCTGTGTGCACTGCAGTTAGTTTATCCACTTATCCTATTTGAATACTCAAGGTGTTATCTCTGTTAGGATACTTATAGACATTTTTATGCCTACTAAAGCATGGTGTTAGTGAAAAAGCCTTTAAACAAAAGATCTTAACATTTTTTTCCTGCTGTAAATTATTCATTTTGTTTCAATTTGTTACCATCTCCTGTTCCGAAACATACACAAATGGATGCCTGTCCTTGATCAGTGTTGCTTATTGACTGCAAAATCAATAATCAATTTATCCTTTGAACAATGCCCAGAAAAGCAAGACAGGAGATTAAAGAAAGTATAGTTTATGTAACCAATATCCCTTAAAGATAACTGTGTTTTCAGCTAAAGGGATGAAAGTGCTTCAACATTTGATTTATTCTGTAATTGAAACTTGGAGTTTAGAAGTAAAATAAGATTTTTTCAGATTTTATTCAAGGGAGAAAAAAATGACTGGAATTAAGATATGATTAAATTAATAGGCAAATTATGACTTCAGAATTGTGAAAATGCTTTTCCTGCAAAAGGATGTTTTTAGAAGCAAGTATAAAAAGTTAGCATACTTTGAAATATATTATGATTAAAGCTGCTATATTGCTCAGCATGGGATCATGGAGATACTGACACAATAGCATAAATCATCACTGAATCTGGGTGAATTTACTTCCATTAACAATTTGCTGCAAATAATTGGCAGCTTTTCGTCTTGTGGTGGTGTAGTTTATATGGGTGAGGGGTACTGATTAAAATTTGAATCTGTGAAGCTAGGTAAAGTACTATGGACCATAGAAGTTAGGAGTTTTAGAAGAAGTATCTGCACACCAGACTCACAAGCTTTGGGTCATTTTATGTCATATACATTCTTTGTTCTCTTTCAGGTTGCCCTAGATGGGAACCATGTATTGGCATTTTCCTCTCCTCTTTGCTGCCTTGACGTCAACCTATGTGTGCTTTCCTCAAAACCATTTGTCACTGGAGGAATTGGGATCAGACATTGGAATCCAAGTTTTTAATCAGCTGGTCAAAACCAGAGCTGGTGATAATGTTGTGGTTTCTCCCCATGGAATTGCATCAGTGCTTGGGATGCTTCAGCTGGGAGCAGATGGCAAGACAAAGAAGCAGCTGACTACAGTGATGAGATACAGTGTAAACGGTCAGTCATTTCGATCTATTTCCAGATATGGGCTTTTTGTATTGATTTCTGAAATAAATTCATCTGTGCCATAACTTTTCCATAAGCACTCTGTAGGATTTCTTATTTCCATAAGAAATCTGTAGGAAAACAATTGTTACTGTTGCTCAGTACATTAAACAGTTATCATGTCCTAATGTATACTAAGTAGATGACAGTGAAGCATTATCTCTCATACCAGAAGGCATTCTTGGCTCCAGTGTTTGGCATGAATGCTGAGCACAATAAATCTAACAAGAACTGATTTCTTGATTCCAGACTAAGCAGCATTGAATTTCATTGCCAAAAATGTGCCGAAAGCACAAAATGCCACCTGCCTCTTGCTCTTGATGCAGGATGCATACATATCCATGTGACCGTTTACATGATATTTATAAAATATTATTGTACTTCCTGGCAATTTAATAGTATAATCTGCCAGGTGTGGGAGGAAAGTAGTTGCCATATCATTGCCCTTGCCATATCAAACTTTACAGAGTTCTACCAGTACTTTTTTGCTCAGCTGAATGCTTTTTTCAGCCCACATCCTTGGTGTTTTTCCCATCCAGAAACTTTCCCTTTAATGTTTTGTATTGAAGCTTAATAAGAAAACCACCATCTTGTCACAGATTGCTTCAATGCCTAATAACCAAGTCGTGATCTTTTTGTTTACTATGGGATGCACTTTTCAAACTTGAGGATTTTATTACCAATGAAATATGCGAGCAGAGAAATAGAACCATGGTTTAAGTACTCTGACATATATACCGTGATTTTCCCCTCTATCTGTATTGCAGATTCGATCTGTTTAGTGTAATTAACTGTGTGGGAGACAGGCTTCCATCCTTAAAAGACTGTAGCTTTAGTTATTGTATTTGTGTCTGATTTTTGCGAAGTATGTTCCAGGATGTATAATCCTTAGTTAGCCGAGAAATTTCCTAAACCAGTCTTCCTGAAACAATAAATTTTCAGATGTTTAGGACTACCACTTCTAGATCTTCTATTTATAGCACAGTCATTGGCCCTAAGAATTCTAGATTGTGTAGTATCAGTATCGTAGGAGCAATACATTAGATAAGACTTTTAAAAACAAATTTAGAGATAGATTCCATTGAAACAGTTACAGCTGATTTTGTTTATGATTTAAGGCTTTCTACTGAAGAGAGTGCTAGTATCAAGTCATAATAAATAAGACTATAGGATGCAACAAGAACCTTTGTTTTTGTTTTAACTGATCTCTTTGACTCTAGAAAATCACAGGTGAACAGTAGCAGATTGGCATCTACTGATGATGAGCTGTAATAGATCCCAAAGAATTCCTGATGATGAGCTGTAATAGATCACAAAGAATTTCTGCTTCCTAGATTTGTTTTTAGCACTGTCAAAACTCAGAAAGTTCTTCCATAGATTCTTAATTGGGAAGAAAGCTACCATTATCAGGTTTATAAGAGTCAACTTATAGGGGAAGATGGGCAACATAAAAGTGAAATAATTAATTAAATATTATTATTTCTATTTACTAAAAAAATTTAATGTTTGAACATTTGCTTAAATGTTCTGTCAATGTTGATCCCTTCTTGATCCACTGTTTGAGGATTCTAGACTGTGAGTTCTAGTTCTACCTTAGGCATGAAAGCCAGCTGGGTGACTTTGGGCCAATCATCTCCTTTCAACTCAACCTACCTGACAGGCTCATTGTGGGGGGAAATAGAAGGAAAAAAGATTATTATGTATGTTCACCGCCTTGAGTTATTTATAAAGTAATAAACGTGGGATAAAAGAAAAATCTAAATAAATAAAATTGTAGTAAAAAAATAAAGTTAGATTCTGAAAACCAAGCGTGCTTACCTTTTTCTTAATTGACTTGTCTAACCCAAATAATTATTGTTTTATATATCTCCATTGTTAATAACTAGTTCATTTATGAAGTTAAAATAAAACAACACAATCAGTACAATAAAACAGACCAGGAGCAAAATCTCCTGAAGAGAAGTAAAAACTTGAGTGATATGACTGTGCCACATAATCTTCTAATGATGGTGAACAAACAGTTTATAAATAAGGCACTTTAGCCACTGAATGCTTCTAATTGTTTAAAGTGTCTGTGTATATCTGTGTCTATATACTATCTTCATTTGTTTTTCAATTAGGAGTTGGTAAAGTATTGAAGAAGATAAACAAAGCTATTGTCTCAAGGAGGAATAAAGATATTGTTAAAATTGCAAATATAGTTTTTGCAAACAGTGGGCTGAAAATGGAAGCACCTTTTGTTTCTAGAAACAGTGAGGTGTTTCAGTGCCCTGTCAAAAATATAAATTTCAAGGATCCGAATGCTGCTTCTGACGCTATGAACCAGTGGGTCAAAAATAAAACTGAGGGTATGTGACAATGTTCTTTTTCTCACTCTCCTTCTCTACTTCATCTTGTTGTTTCTTTTCCCCAATGGCTAAAATTTTAGTTTCAATCATTGTGTAGTGGCATAAGAATATAGTTCACCATGTGATTTCTGTTAAGTTGCTTCAGTTTTTTCCTTAATATAATAATATATCAAAATATGTCTTTTACTTTCTACTGCTGAATTGAAGTTGGTTTTTTTTTTTTTTAGGTATGATCGACAGTGTCCTAACTCCAGATGATATTGACAGTGTTCTGACCAGACTAGTAGTGATAAATGCAGTATATTTTAAGGGATTATGGAGGTCCCGATTTCAACCTGAAAACACAAAAAAGCGAACTTTCAATGAAGGTGATGGAAAGACTTACCAAGTGCCTATGCTGGCTCAGTTGTCAGTATTCCGATGTGGTACGTTCAATAGCATTTTAAAATTATGAAATTTACTCTCCTCTATAATTTTGCAGACTAAGATTAAGTAAAATATTTAATGGCATTGTGCAGATCATTTAAAAAAGAGTTTCACAAAGCTACCCAAGAAAGTGTTTCTCAGAAAGTCAAGGTAATCACATGAAGCTTACATATCCATTTGGAGTCTTCTCTTATCTACTCAGCATCTTTGAACATCATAAAGATACTGTCACTGGCTTTGTTATAAAACATGTACCTCCGACATCAATCCTAGTATACATTGTCATGAAACAATGGAAAAGCTTTTTCCAACTGCACAGTCATTGGCTATGTACAAATAAACAAAACTTTTGACTAAAATCATACTTTAATATAGTATATCATAGTCATACTGGTAGTCCACAACTTACAAAAGTTCATTTAGTGACTGTTTAAGGTTACAACGGCACTGAAAAAATTGACTTATGACCATTTTTCACACTTACAACCATTGCAGCATCTCTGTGGTAGTGATCAAGATTCAGACACTTGGTAACTGAGTAATATTTATGACAGTTGCTATGTCCTAGGATCATATCTTTACCTTTTGTGACCTTCTGATAAGCAAAGGCAATGGGGAAGTCAGAGTCACTTAACAACTCTTTACAACTGCAATAGTTCACTTAACAACTGTGGCAAGAAAGGTGGTAAATTGGGACAAAGTTCACTTAACAAATGTAACACTTAGCAACAGAAATTGTGGGCTCATTTGTAATCATAAGTCAAATACTATCTATAGTCTAATTCCGTAAATATCTGGGTTCTTCCTGGTGGTAGCTTTAGTTTCTGATCAAAAATTGGCCTTGATTAGCATAGTTGGTATGTTAGTCTGTGGTATTGAAAGCAATAAAACATTCTGACATTTAAAATATCCCAATTAAGTTCTGTTAGGCTTGAGTCAGGAAAATGATTTCCTCCTCCATTCCATTCTTAGATTACCACCCACATTTCATGTCCATTTGATATTACTTCATGTCAAAATACAAAAACAATCTTTGTACAAAGGTAGTATTTATATTGGCTCTCCCCATCCACATCTGTAGGCTGATTGAGAATAAGAGTTCAGGTAATTCCCCGTTAGGAGAATAAGCGCATACAGGGAGACATATAGAGAGTAGTGTTGCAATAATACACACACAGTACACAGATACACTGTACAGTTAATGAAGGTTTTTACTTCCAGAAAGGTTTAAGCAAAGTTCAAATTAGGCAGTCCAAAAGTCATTCAGGTTAATCAGTCAGTTTTTCAATCCAGGGATATTCCAGTAACAAAGTCCAGTGTCAAAAACAGTTAAGTATCAGACTTACATTAAATCCAGTAATATCAGTCAATTAGGAAAAATGGAGCAATAGCAATACTTTCCAACAGAAGGAAATAAAGATACACTCTCTTCTCTTCTGAAACTCAGACTAAAACAAACCATGTTTCTGGCTCCATCTTATGGCTGTTTTGAGAAACCACACCCAATTAAATGCTCTTGCATTCCCTTAAAGAGACAGTATTAAAATGTCTATCCTGGTTTATATATTTCTAACCCAAATACCTGTAAGGTGTTTCATATTCCTAACAATAACACCACAACATTCCAATTCGTATGTGTTTTAAGGTAATTTTATTCACTTCCTGTTTTATAGGC
Organism: Laticauda colubrina; assembly: GCA_015471245.1. NCBI lineage: Eukaryota > Metazoa > Chordata > Lepidosauria > Squamata > Elapidae > Laticauda > Laticauda colubrina. The sequence continues at coordinate 37,785,077 of BLBF01000040.1, forward strand.
ACAACAAGCACTCCTAATGACTTGTGGTATAATACTATTGAATTGCCATATCATGGTGAAAGTATCAGCATGTTGATTGCTTTGCCTGCACAAAGTTCAACTCCATTGTCTGCTATTATTCCTCACATTAGCACAAAAACTATACAGAGCTGGATGACAACTATGGTTCAAAAGAGAATACAAGTCATTTTGCCCAAGTATGTAATTTTTTTCTCATTTTAATAGAAAAAATACAATTGCTAGTTTTACATCTAGTCTTATACATTTGATGTGGCTCCCCTAGGTTTACAGCAGAAGCAGAAACAGATTTAAAAGAACCTCTCAAGGAACTTGGTATTCGAGATATGTTTGATCATTCAAAGGCAAACTTTGCCAAAATAACAAGTGAGTTACTATCTATTGCTATTGTTTATGCCTTTAGGAATTACAGATAGAATAAATTGATGTTTTGACTTTATGTATATTATTCTTGAATATAAATTTGAAAAGGAAACCTGGGATGCTACATTATTTTCCAGCAAATAGATAACAGATAACAGATAATCAGAATTGGAAGGAACCTTGTAGGTCATCTAGTCCAACCCTCCACCCAAGCGGGAGACCATACACTATTTCTGACAAATGGCAATCCAATCTCTTCTTGAAAGTCTGAACTGATGGCACTCCCACAACTTCCGAGGGCAAGCTGTTCCATTGGTTGATTGTTCTCACTTTCAGAAAGTTTCTCCTTATTTCCAGATTAAATCTCTCCTTGTTCAGTTTCCATCCATTATTCCTTGTCTGGCCTACAGGCGCTTTAGATCTCCATAAGTTGAACCATAGCTTTCATTTTTATTGACTATTGGCTGTGCTGATTGGTGCTAGTGAGAATTATGGTTCAACAGTCTGAAGAACATTAGGCTACATTTGGTATAAGGTCAGAAGTGCATGTTTTTTCTATGTTATGTGTTTGATTTACATCAGTAATGTGAAAAATCTGATTTATAAATAGAGAAAATTAGCACACTGTGCTAGTTTATGTTCTCTTGAGACAAAAATTCGGCAACCCCATTTTATCCTAATCCAGCCCTGAGATGTATTCATTTATTATTTATCTATCAAATTTATATAATCTCCCAACTCACCTATGGATGGTACATAATAATGTAATGATGAGGCAAAATATTATTTCTCAACAGTGCATGAACCCATAAAGATGGAGTGAATGACCTATGGTTGGAAAGATGATGTTGATTTCTGCTACATGCATATATTTGTTTAATTTTGATTATGAAATTATGTCAAAATTGTAATCATGTAACATATTATGATAATTCTGAATGGTAATGGTAAATAGGGGCTGGAGAGCTGCAATAATAGAATGTAGTATTATAGGCTAACTCTGCCCACTGCCAGGAGTTTGATCCTCATAAAGGAAAATATTTATAGCTCAGGGTTGACATGCAAGATCTCTTTACTCGCACTGATGAGGTTACCTGGTCTGGGTAATTAAGCAACTGCAAGAAAACAAGCAAGAAAAACAAGCAAGGACCCCTCAGTTTGATCCTGACCAGCTCAAGGTTGACTCAGCCTTCTATCCTTCCAATGTAGATAAAATGAGGAGACAGATTGTTGGAAACAGTACACTGACTCTGTAAACTGTTCAGAGTACTGTAAAGCAATGGTATTTGACCTTTCTGGGTCTGTGGACCAGTAGTGGTGGTGGTGGTGAGTGGGCAGAATGGGACAACTTGCCACGGCCAACTCGCCATGGCCAACTCACTGCAGGATAATTTAACAATTCTATTTAATTATTTAAAATTAAAAAAATATTTTAATTTTTGCAATTCACATTTAATTCTGTCTCTCACTTTCTTTAATGATTCTATTTCAATATTTCTTTGATATTAGTGTAACTCTTGTTCCTCAGTGAGTTGTTCTACAGCAAATTGGCAAGTTGGCTGTGGTGAGTTGGTCATGGCAAGTTGGCCATGGTGAATTGTCATAGACCCTGGGGAGAGATTATTTTGTTTGTGTACCCGCCGCTTATGCAAATGGAACTTCAAGCGCTAACTCACTTTGCACCTAGATTAACAAAATATTTAGAAATACCTTTTAAGTTATTGGACTATTAGCTGTGAAAGTTATATGCCTCACAGAAACATAAGATTAGTGTATCTTAACCTTTACATTGTTCAGGGTGTATATATATGGTATGTAGGTTTTTTTTTAAAATATGCTGATTTGCATTGGTTTTCCTTTTATAAAAGAATAAAAAAATAAAGCTTGTGCACTAAATAATTTTGAAAAAAATAATTCATTCTGCCTGGAACTTGGATCCATTCATGCAGACTTTTGGAGTGTTTCAATAAACAAATATAGTAAGTGGTTAATATCTCTTGATCACTTTTGTGTGATCTTTTGCTTTGTCTTGCCCTACAATAAATATTTTAATTTGTATTGATTCATATGACATGAATATCATCATTGGAACTTTTTATTAGATTAGAAGATAACAGTATCTGTAATAAAATCAGAACCATGTGTGAAATATTTTGATATAAATGGAAATCACATGTATGGAATCAGATCTTCATTAACTTTTGTTGCTCTGAGTTTTCTTTAATTGAAAATGAAATTTCATTCATACATGTATGTTATGGTTGACTCCATAGGATCAGAAAACATTCATGTATCTCAGCTCTTGCAAAAAGCAAAAATTGAAGTAAGCGAAGATGGAACCAAAGCTTCTGCAGCAACAAGTAAGTATTTGTTTGATTTAAATCACCAAAAAGTTTTACAAATACTGAAATAACATTAAGAAGCTATATTTTAATCCATTCCAAAAGCTCCCCTCACTTTTTTAAAAGTCTGGTGAATTTATTCTTATATAAGACAAAAAATTAATAAAGAGGCATTTGGAATTTGTCCTGAACATTGTAACATAGAATATTATTTCCTAACTATTATAATCAGACCAAAATACACTTTAAGGATTCCATGTTAATTGCTGGATCCTGACCAACAGTGCTGATTTAAACTATTCTCTACAGAGCTCGAATATAACCATGCATGCAGATCTGAGCATTAGAATACAGTAATTTAAAACTTAATACCAGGGGTGGGATTCAAAATTTTTAACAACCGGTTCTGTGGGCGTGACTTAGGTGGTGGGCATGGCTTGGTGGTCATGTTATTGGCTGGGTGTGGCCAACTCAATATCATTGAGTTGAAGCACGCATCTCTTCCCCTGGTCTCTCATGACTCTGGGGATGCTGCAATAGTTGCAAGTGTGAAAAATGGTCATCCGTCACTTTTTTCAGTGCCATTGTAACTTTGAATAGTCACTCCACACAAGCAAAGTACCAGCAAAGAAGGGGAAAAAAACTCCAGAGACAGGAAGTCTAGTCCTGCCAAGAATGTAATAAGGGTTAATGGAGAGGCAATTTCTGTAAGCAACACCAGAATGTTTCCTTCCTGCCTTCCTTACAAGATTAGGCCAGTAATTTCTTCTTACAACTGGTTCTCTGAACTGCTTAGAATGTTACAACCAGTTCTAGAGAATAGATGCGAACTGGTAGAATCCCACCCCTGCTTAATATTGTATTTCATACTATCTCTACTTGTAATACTTTTTCAAGTAACGGTATATGTTGATTTAGAAAATATTTTACTGTCTTAACTTGGCACAGGTAACTTAATTATACGTACAAATAAAATAGCTGGTATATTGTCCTGAAATCTTAAATGTTACATATTTGCTTCATACTTAAAAAAACATTGGTTGTACTTACAATATAATCTTTTTTTAAATATGCATTCTTAAAAGATCTCTGTTCAGTATCAAAAGTATGTATGACACTATCCTGTTTTTCCTGTTAAAATTTTCATATTCTTCTTAGACCCTTTTGGAATACATGAATTTTATCCATTTATAATTAAATATTGATATTTGAATTTGAATATGGCTCTTAGAACCTTGTACAAAATTAAACAAAAGTGATTGGCAGGGGGAAAAAATATTTTTGCTAAAACTAGACCATTTGCATTGTTCTTTTTGTTGTTTTTATTCCATGATAGAAAGTTGCACATTTTAAAGATCTGTTTTAACTGAGAAAAAATTAATTTATTTTTTAAAAAGCATTTTTCCAACTCATAGAATGTTTTTATCTAACTTGTAAAAAGATAAGTTAATTTCATATGGTCTTGATTCTGAGCAAAGAACAAGTAATCATTCAAGTTTTTGTTGTTTTGTCTAGCTGCAATTGTAACAGCTCGGTCATCACCTCCTTGGTTTGTAGTGGATCGACCATTTTTATTCTTCATACGGCACAACCCTACAGGTAATTCTATGTCACACTTTTTAATATATTAACTAAATTCAGACAGCATTCCTCCATAGACAGACCTGCAGCTCAAAAACATTTCAGACTTGCTTCCGTGTCTTTCAAAATAAGGTTCCCAAACTCTTTCTACTTTATTGTTAATACGAAATGTCTTTTCTTGACAGCAATATAGTAATTTGCAGCTGTGCAGGATTTAAACACTTAGGAATTGTTGCCAGGAACAAACAGATTCTGTGTTTCATTAGTTTATTTCTTAGCTAATCTACATATTATGATGCATGCTTTGAAATAAAAAGCCAACTCTTTGGAAGAGCTGAGTTCTGGCATCAGTTCCCAGATATGGGCAGCTTAGGACACCAAAGGCACATTATGCAACTCTGAAGATGCACAGTGGCCAATTGTCAGCTACACATCTCAGAGCTTTGATTCATTTCTCATTGATATTCTAAACTAAACATAAGTCAGTTGCTAAGGAAGCCACTGTTTTCCCCTCCAAATATGACCCTGAAGGGGATTCAAATGATGGCACATGTTAACAACCACAAAAAAAATACATTTAGTGTTTTATCATTTTTTCCTCCCCTCTACCACAAACTCACATAAAGACCCAAAAAATTAAATCTACTTTGATGTGATATTTTATGATTAGACATATTTAGGAAAATACTGTACTTATTCAATAGTATTTGTGAACTCTTTAGTGCTACCCATAAACTGCAATAATCAAAGCAACAAATGTACACTGAATATGGTATTTAATTTCATTGTACGAGATACAGTGACATTAAACTAAACTAAAACTAAACTAAATTTCATTTTAATCCTCTTAATAGATATAGATTTAAGTTAAACAAGCAATACGAAAAACCTAGAGTGTAATGTCTAAATTGAATGCACTAAGCCAATATCCAGTGTCTTTGTTGAAAAAAGTATATGATTTAGTTGCCCTTGTCAAAGTAAATGAGAACCACTCTGAGACCAACATATGTCCAACAACCACTTTACACAAAGTTAAACCATGGTTGTTGGACATATCAGTGTCGCTCTATTGGTTTCACAAGTTCTTTGTGATGTAGTGCTTTTAAGTGGCTAATCATAAAAGCTCTTGGATTCCTGTATCACACACATATACTCACATATGTGTGTGTGTGTATGTGTGTGTGTGTGTGTGAGAGAGAGAGAGAGAGAGGGAGGGAGAATGAGAATTGAGGAATTAGAAATTAATTGTAGTTCTTTGTACAGGTCCACTGTAGTACATATTTTCTGTCTTGTTTCCTTGCTTCTACCTTGGAGAAAATTACTTTCCTCCTATTCGTCCTGTCCTTAAGATCTGTCTGTTTCTTAATATTACCTTTGCATAATAAAGACAAATAGAACAATACTGCTTAAAAGGGTAAAATAAAAGTTCATCATCCTTATTGGAATTACCATTATCAGGATATCAAAGATTAGTTTCCAATGCTTTCAGTTCTTGTTCATTTCTGTTTATTTATCACAAGTATATTCAGTTCTCGTTAATATGCGATGTCCAAGTTTTAACAAGTCCTTAATAAATCTGCAAGGTTTATTTATTAGGAAATTATTGTGAAATGTAATTTGCCAGCAGGAAGGAAAGACCATGAAGCATTAAGAATGTGTTTACAAAGTAGCATCATAGTACAGTTTAAAGAACGAAAGCAAAAGAGACAAAACACTAAAAACCTAGATAGTAAGTAAGTGATAGCAAGATAACCAGGTTATATTACCACCCACAAAACACCATACATTTGGGAAGCGAAGATACAAACAAGGTTATAATATAATGAGAAGGTAGTCACATGCCTAGAGCGTAGCTGTGATAAGACTGATTTTGCGCTATTAAGTCAGCTTCAGCTCCCAGTAACTACGTAGATTTTTCCGATGATAATCTGTCACTAACATGGTCCCACGAGTAAAACAGAACAATGTTTTGTTTATCGTACAAAACTAAACTAGTTTTTTAACTCTTCAAATCTATGCTTCTGCATAGTGTCTAGCTTTTGCTCTTGAAAGTTTCTCTCTTCATTAACAGTCATTTTTTTTCTTGTTCTAACAACTCCAACAGAGTTGTTGTTGTGGGAAAATAGGAGGAAGGTGTGTTGGTGAATATGCTTTGAATTATTTGTAAAAAGAATAAAGGTGGAGTATATAAATAAATAAATAAGTCAAATTCGAGAAATATATTCCTGTAGTATTAGCATAAATGAGATATTTGAGCATTCTTAATCTCAGCTGTATTCTGATATATTTAAAAAACTTATTGAAATATATTGGTTTAGACAAATACTGATGAGATTTTTTCAGCAACTAACATAATAAATCTAAACATTAAAAAGATATTTAAGCCCTCAAGTAATTTGTTAAAAACATCTAAACCTAGTAAGATATTTATGCAAATATTTATGAGAAATAAAATATTCATTTGTCAGCTATTTTCTTAATGGTCTTATTTTTTCCCATGGTGCGCAGACACAAAATTTTAATGAATGTCCATGCCCTTGCAGAATATTTAGAAAAATATGTCCCTGATTTTGATATAAGCAAAATTAAAAGTCATTAAAAATAGACTCTTATTGGGATATTTGTTTTTAAATGAATTGTTTATTGAATTAAAAATATTTTACATGGTTTAAGGATTTTTTAATGAAATAAACTTAATAACAGATTGAAGCATTACAATATTATAAGCATTACAGGCCTGTGGTGGTGCAGTGATTAGAAGTATGCAGTATTGCAAGCTAACTCACTGTTCACTCCAGGAGTTTGATTCTAAGTGATTCAAGGTTGACTCAGCCTTCCATCCTTCCAAGGTTGGTAAAATGAGGATCCAGATTGTTGGGACGATATGTCAACTCTGTAAACAGCTTAGAGAGGGCTGTAAAGCAGTATGAACCAGTATATAAGTCTATTGCTATTGCTATTTGAAACACTATGAAGATTTACATAACTTTTGAAACACTATGAAGATTTACGTAACATTTGAAACACTATGAAGATTTATATAACATTTGAAACACTATGAAGATTTATATAACATTTGAAACACTATGGAGATTTATGAGAATGTAACTGCTAACTGCCATCTAGTAGTATATATATATCAATCAGTAACTTTAGAAATTGCTGTTTAGATAAACAGTTTTGTTTTGAGATTTTGTATTTGTGAATTGATACAATTTCTGCAATAACATTTCTTTTTCAGGTGCTGTTTTGTTTATGGGACAAATCACCAAACCTTGAGTACAGGAAGAGATTCTTTCTTCTGAAGAAAACTAAAGATTGATGCCTTTGTACTGTTTAAATATTTTTGTACCCTGTTTTTCAGCTATGTACTAGCTTTGGGAATGTTGGTCTAGTTTTTGAAAAAGAACCTTAAGTAGCTGGAATTCTTTATGGAAAAATAAAATGCCTTTTTTGAAAACATTGTAAAGTTCCTTAAAACTACTGATTAGCTCTCTATGCTAACAACTTTTGAAAATTCGTTGTTCTATTTCATATTGTCTTTAAACCCAGTTGAAATTAAAGGGACAAGTCTGATTTTGGTTTGGGTTGGATTTGCTTATGCCTTTCTATTACTACAATTGGATGAGACATTTGCTATTAGAAAGCAACTGAAAGCTCTAGCATTTTATTTTAGATTGTGCATGTTGCTGAGATTTAAACAACTAATGACCCAATTAATGCCTTTGCATTGGTGTAATGTAAACTTGTCATTGCTAGTATACACTTTCTATAGATTTAAATTTTATATTTTTTGTACAAAGGAAAATAAAATCATAACGAACAGTTCAAAAGTCAAAGTGCAAGAGTCAAAGTGATATTGAAGGGAAATGATTACTCACAATTCAGAAAGTTGAAAGTAAACTGTTACTAACATGAAATTTCCATGTGATAAAATAATTCTGTAAGAATGATCTGCACTTTGGAATACTTCTGTTAAGTAAATTTTCAAAATGTTCCATTCTGTCTGTATGTTAGTAATTTATTATATACAGTAAGGGTGTGATGGCTCAATGATCAAAGACACTGAAATTGTTAGCTGGAAAGCTGACATTGCTAGCTGGAAAGCTGACAGTTCAAGCTTCTAGTGCCGTACAACAAAGTGATCTCCTTTCTGGTCCCAACTCCTGCCCACCTAGTGGTTTGAAAGCATGCAAGTGTGAGTAGATTAATAGGTACTACCTCAATAGGAAGGTAACTTTTCCATACACCTGTATATATAGCCATGCTGGCCACATAATCATGGAAAATGTCTTCAGACAACACTGGTTCCTTTGGCCAAGAAATGGAAATGAGTACCATGCCCTAGAGTCAGATACAACCTTTACCTTTTTTATTTGGAGAATAATGTCAACTATATTCCTGAAATATTTGTAAGCTACAAATATTTTAAACCAACATCTTCAGATGTAGGAGAAACTATACATTATTGAAATAGCCCTAACATTGTTTTTAAAATGTTAAAATTATTTCTCCCAACAATATAATTCCCCTAGGTAAAACTGTTTTTTTCTTATGTCCTGAAAGAAGTTTGAAACTTTTTCATCTATTGGAAAGTATTTTAATTGTTCCAAATAATATGTGCTTTGAATGTCCTTCAGATATGTTCCTCTTAAAGATAATTTGGTACAGTTCAATGGAAGATTTTTGTAAGTGTCCACATGGATATGAAGCATATTTTTCTGTGTCAGGCATAAATACTCCAGAAGGCTGAATGTGGAAAAAATGTTATATATAATCGTGGACATCAGTATTGGTTGTTAAATCAATTGGTTTTTCCAAAATCTATTCTATTCAACCCTGGGATTCTCCAGGAACTTGACTGAAAAAAAAATGAATTAAAAAAATCACATCCTGCCAATTTTCTACTCCTAGAGCTTAATAACAAGATCTAAAAACATTTGGAAAACTCCTGTGTTAAATTGTTGTGTTTTATCTATAACATAAAAAAATGTATGTTCAGTATAACTTTATTTTATTTAACAATATTTGTATATTACTTTATTGCAAGTCTAAATGATTCACAATAATTGAACAGATCATAAAACTACTGTTATGTTAAAATTACCAAATACAAAAAAAATCTATATAATCACCATAGACCAAATATAGCAGCTACACTTCTTATATAAGTATTCTCTAGAGACCCATTAAAAATACTGCAATACTTTTCATCTCTTTTTGAATACAAGGAAAGGACAATCCCAATCTGGAAAGATGTTTTCATAGGGCCAGAGCAACTAAGGGAAAGGCCAGCCCACAATTCTAAAACATCTGGGGAGAGAGAATTAAGACCATACACACAGCATAGGATAATTCTACTTTGAGGAGCCAAACCTGTAGAAATCTGGATCTTCAGATGTAGAGCTGCTGGTACAGATTACCATATGCTTGTTTATATAAAGTACTTATTATGTTTTGGATGATCTTTATTGCTCTTATTGCTGCTTCACACTATTCCTAATACTCATTAAACAGATGGTAGATCAGAAGTCATACAAATTTATTAGCAAATTATGACATGATAAAGAATTAGATAATTACTTTCAAGCTTTTTCTTGACCTTATTTTATGTCAATGTTGAGTGTAGGAATTGGTATAGTTTACTTATTCTTTGGGGTAAGGTTTGACAATAAAAATATTTGTGGAATGGAACCTAGAAACCAAATATTGTCTGCTACATTATAATTGCTGAAACAATTCCAAAACAATTTGAAAATAAGTGAGAATTGTACATAGCAGTTAAAATTTATTTGGTTAGAATACTATTTCTACAAACACACAGAAGAGTTTTATTCATTTGAGAACAAACTACAACTTGAGTTGCAGAATATTTGTTTTGGAAGACTCAGTATTGTTATTCATGGTAATTGTGAAAATGTACAAGTCTGCTTTTGGATATTCTGAATTGCTTGCATATTTTTGCAAATGAATCTTACCAGGGGTCCATGTTTGTTCCATGTTATATAAAAAAATGTGAAAAAAGAACACCAAAGTTTGGTGCTTTTTTCAAGTGTGCAAAAATAGAGGATGTCTAGAAAAAAGTAATATCTTGTAGTACATGCTGCTAAACCAAAGTTTGTAGCCTTGGAATTGAAAATGGAAACAAGTCAATGAGAGATAAAACTATTTTGATCATTCAGCTGATTGAGGACATGATGGAAACCTGGGATGGTTTTGGATCTTTGTGATCCACATCCCCACTGGAGCCAGAGAATGGTATGCCCATTCTCTGGTTCTCTTCATACATTTTCTCCTTTTTCTTGGAATTGTAAAACAATCACTGGCAATGGGTAATTTTTGATATTTTTTCCTCTATGTAGTCTCACCGTCAAAGAAGGAATCTTATCAAGGTAAAAGACCATAACATTTTATGGTTAAATATCTATAGCTCCAAAGCTATTAGTTTCATTTTGCAGACTGAGAAACTCAGAAAGAAATACTGAATTTGTTGCCTAATTAAATATGAGGTTTTTAAAGGCAAATCTTGATAAATAGCAGCATTCTAGCAACTGCATCTCAAGAATTTCTACTAGCATTAGCTCCTTAAGTTATCTTTTTTTTCATAATGATTCTTAGGAGAATTTAAAGTTGAGTTTGCTCTAATCTTGAAAATTAACTGGACAAGTTCTAAAAACAGAAATATATCAAATCTACATTCAGTCATTCAGCAGACTCACAGAAATAAACATCTATATAACATTCAAATGAGACAATCAAAAGAAAAACAAAAACCCATAACACCTCACCAGCCATCAACATCCATATGATCAGAGATTAATGCCAAATTAACACTAGACCAACAATCAAGGAGCAAACAATACCTCAATTAAGAAACTATCAACCCAAACAAACAAGCTAACAGTAAACTAATCAAGGAACCACTAACTCCACTTCCACCAATTAGAAGGGAAGTCATTAGTATATAACATGAGAGCAAATCCTACTTCCTTACTAGCACTGATAATGTTACCAAGTTTCATAATGAAACATCTGCAAGAAAACAACCAAGTTAAAAGACAACCAAGGACTCCATAAAAATGTATCTTGTAATAAAATTGGTCAAAAAGATTTTATATGCCATTTCATTATTCCAATAAGACCAATTATATTTATTCCATTATTCCAATAAGACCATTATATTCTCTTAAAAAAATAGGGCAACAGTTTGTTAATTAATGCTTACATTTTATAAAATCCTTTCAACTGTTTCTCCGAATAATTTACAGTATTTGTATTTAACAGTAGCTACTTAAGTGGTATGATTTACCAGTATCAAGGACATTAATTTACAATGTGGTATTCCAAAATCATCCATTTTTATTTATTTTTATTGCTTTTAATTTATAACAAAAAGAGCTTTAATAAAAAAAAGTCTGACATGCTTCTTTCACTTTTTTGATAAAACTATCTTTTTATTGCATGTGTTTGAAAACTATTATCTTCTGTTTATAACTTTAAAATGCATTCCTTCAATAAGACACAACTGTCTATCGTTTGAATAACTTTTTTTCATATAGTAAAGCCAAAATACAGTTTCAGCACCATCTTGTGGACAGATCACTACTCTAACAATGCAAAGAAATTTACATTACAGCATATTGTCATTTCTACTCCAGGTAATACTCTATTTACAGCAATTTGTTTAGTGACTATTCAAAGTTACAATGGCCACTGAAAAAAGTTTTTGTAGTTTTCCTAACTACAATTGTTGTCGCATCTCCGTGGTCACATGACCAAAATTCAGATGCTTGGCAACTGCTTCATGCTAATGACAGTTGCATATCCCGAGGTTATCTGATCACCTTTTCCAACCTTCTGACAAGCTATGTCAATGGAGAAGCCAGATTCACTTAACTATGTTACTAACTTAACAACTGCAGCAATACACTTAACAACCATAGCAAGAAAGGTCATAAAATGGGGCATAATTCATTTGACAACTATCTCACGTAGGAACAAAAATTTGAGGACTACCTGCACTGAATTAATTGCACATCATTACAAATAATTACAAAAATTAGAGAATAAAAAGTTGATGTCTTTATAAAAACACTAAGTTTATTTGCTTTATTTGAGCTTGCTAGAATAGAGGGGAAAACTTATCACTTAAATATTGTATCTGGTACTAAATGCTATGATTTAAGCACAAGTATTCTGACTGAAACAGTGGCAAACACGATAATTGGAGACCAGAAGAAAAGACTATGTTTTATCTCTTTTCAAATATTTGAACAGCTCTCTCAAAGATAAAACACCTCTCTTCCAAAAGTAAATAAATACAATCAAAAGAAAAGAGAATTTGATTAAGGAGAGTAAATAAATTGTCTCATTTAACAAGCGAACAAGGAATGTGCATCTATTAGTGATGTTATTATGGATCACTTGTGTTGATAATGGCTGGCATTAGTAATGCTAGGTATAACTATCTTGAAAGAACTACACAGCTAACCTTTCTCTTGGATTTAAAAAAAATTGTTATACCATATCAATTACTACACAAAATAGTCTCTCAGGAAAATATTGGTTGAAAAAAATAAAGGCCAATATATGTGTCTCAGGATAATATTGCTTCTCTTTATCCAGAGTTTTCTTCTACTACTTTTTGGGGGCTAGATTTTGAAATGACATCACCCCCCCCCCCAAAGGGCTTGAGGGAAGTTCTACTGTGTAAATTTCCTTGGGAGAACTAGGTTCGGCTCAGTGGCCTTTCTGCTCTTAGTTGACTCAGTAAATGTGAGAAGGGCTTGTCTTGTAACTTCAAAGGCATATACTATTTTGTCTGCCCATTAAGGGGTGAAATTCAAATTTTTTCCTGACCAGCTGTGGGCGTGGCTTGGTATAATAGTAATAGCAACCAGGGATGATTTTTTACCGATTCAAATCATCCCTACCACCTCTCCCAAGCCGGGCCGAGGTGGTTGAATTTCATTGATTCAAATTCATCATATTTGAATTATGGTGATTTGGAAAAGTTCTCAGGAAAAGTTTAACAATATATCTGTTGTTTAAATGTCTAAATATCTTGAGTATGCATTTTTTAAAAAGCATAAATGAGTCTTGACAATCAGGTCTCTTATTAGGAGAAAATAATTTTGAAACTTTTTTAAAGATGTGTTCATACTAAAGATTTGCTTATAATGTATGATTAAAATACAGAACGTAAGGCTCATCCATAAGTTGATACATATACCGATAGAGGTTTATTTATTATTTCAATTTCAAGGATACCTAACTCTCTGGTGACTCTGAGCAGATTACAGATGAGATGTTTAATACTATCAGTAGGAAAAAAAAGGATATTCAATAGAAACTCAAATCATGAAAGCCAAACAGGCCAATAACCCTCAGGGCCTGGGGAAACAATAGGATCTAATACTATTTATAAAAGACCACAATTCGGAGGCAGGGGGAGGGAGGGTATGGATATCATTGCAAAGGACTAGAAGTTTTTTAGAGGAAGTCTGCTTCCTACAAAATAACCCTGCTCAACAAATCGGATCTAAAATATGCCTATTCTCCCTGACCTGATTGAGGACAGGCAGGAATATATAAGGAAACACAGCACCTAGGTATCAGCCATTTTGCTATACATGGCTTTATAAGTGAAAACCAACTCCTTGAATTGCAGCCCGAAGTCAAATGGCAACTAAGTACTGCTCCAAAGCAGCAGACACACCCGCAGGCATTGTGACACGGCCATTCCTATCCATGCCTCTGCATTCTGGATGGTCTTTTAAGGGCAGCCCCATGGAGAACTCTTTGCAGCAATCCAACTGAGAGGTGACTGCCTGAAGAGCTGTGCCTTAAATAAAGTCTTTCAATTACTTGTCAGTTTTGTTCGTAAGTACCAGCATTTTCTGACTTCTCTGAGATCACCAGTAAATAGATTTTTCCTCTTTGGTGGGCTGAAGTGGCTGGGGAATTCTGGGAATTGAAGTCCACACATCGACAAGCCGCCAAGGTGGAGAAACCTTATTTTACCCAGAAGGTCTTTCCCTGACAGCATAAGCGAAAACAGTCGGCGATCCGATGTATCCAGACATTCGACCGATAATGCCTCCCATGTCTCTAAGCCGGCTGTGCATTTCCGCCTACAACTCTTCAAATGAGCGGCCTTCCGGCCGCGCTGGCCTCACCCGCCCATCTTATTTTCTCCACCCAGCGCCCCGCTTTGCCTCCGCTATCCCGCCGTCAATCCCGCCTTCCCCTCCCATCTCCGACTGCTTCCGGGGGCGGCGCTACTTCGGTCATTACGGAAAATGGCTGGCCGCTGAGGCTTTCTTGGAGGCGCCGCTATTCCCACGACTAGGGCCCGCCCGCTCTCTTCTGGGCGGCTGCTTGGACATTGCCGACTGCGGCCTGCTTGGCGAGATGGCGGCCGAGATTCACTCGCGGCCTCAGAGCAGCCGGCCGGTGCTGCTGAGCAAGATCGAGGGGCATCAGGACGCCGTCAGTGCCGCGCTCGTTATCCCCAAAGAGGACGGCATCATTACGGCCAGCGAGGACAGGTGGGGAAGTGGCGGCGGGGGCAAAAAGACGCTTTCCCTAGAGGGTCGGCCGCCGCTTCTTTTCCCTTTCCTTCTCCGAGGAACGGGCGGGAAAGGATAACACCAACAAGACAAAAACAGCTCGGTTCTTGAGCTGTTTTGGAATAGCTTTGGTCTTTTAGTCCGAAGGACCTCACCTTTCCTGCGAAGCGGCTGGCGACACACCCCCTTCGGGGAGGGGGGAAACCATCCCTCTTCGCCCTTGCTCCTTTCCCATCTGGGTGCACTACCAGTCCCATCATTCTCTCCCAGGAGAACCAAAGGAGCGCGTGGACTAAGTGGGGGACTGGGCTTTGAAAGGCGTTTGGAAGTAAGTGGTTCGGGCAAGAGGAGGAAGCAAAGAATGGAAACACGTTCACGGCCGTATTTCATTGTTCTCGCAGGGTCAGAAACAAATGCGAGTCTGTTGGACTCCTGTTACAAGTGGGAGCAAACTAGTAGAGCTGCTTCTTTGCCATCGTCCCCAACCGCGGGGGGGGGGGGGGGGGAGGAAAAAAAAAAAGTTGGACTGTAACTCTTACTATCCCCAGACAGTGTGTTACTTACTTGATGGGAGTCATAAAAGTGGCCTCGGGGTGTATCTATTCTATTGGGTGAGAAGAGGGAGAGGAACTGGAGTGAGTTATTGCTCTGCCACGATTCGTAGTACAACTTGCAACATTTTGAAAAACATTGGTATTGGAGATGGCTGCGTTGTGAATAGCAAGCATGTCAAGGAAAACCTTTCTCTAAAATGTTGAAAACATTCCATATGCATATTTTTTTTCTGCATTTTTGTCTCTTTAACATTGACCAAAATACTAAGAAATAACAATCTGGTCTGGAGTAATATTTTCTAGGTTACTGCATAATGTGTGGTAAACTCTGTGATGCTATAAATTTTCTTAAATCAGAAAAGTTCTATTTTTATGAGAACTCCCCATAACAGGAGGATATTTAATCTTTTTTTCAACCAAGATTTTGTTGTACAGCTGGGTTTATTTAAGCAAAATCTTATTTTGATTTAGAAGGACAGTATTATAAACAGATATGTTGTCTTGGAATACTTGGCAAAATATGCAAGCAACTAGTAAGTACTGCCTCTTCTGGAAGATATATGTATCTTATAACAATATCTATTGACACTAGTTTGGATAGTTATTAAAAGTCAACAACTTATTTAATTTGTATGCACAATACTTTGAGTTTACATAATCTGAAAAAATGTTCTTTAGATGTTTATTTGAATGGTTCTTAAACATAGGCATTTGATATTTACAATAAAGTTACAATTTTTAAGTAGCTAAGAGAGTATTATGTATTACAGAGAAATTATCCTACAGAGTTCTTAAATAATTGGATAATGATCTTTGGCAGACCGAAGGATTAATTGTTAGTAGTTCACAAGAGCCTTCAGGGAATGAATTATACTGAAGCTAGAGGAATAATGTGTATTTTTTTCAATGTGGATGAACTATGCTGGTGCCTTGGCTGTTTCTTTTTTATTCTCAGTTCTTATTTCAAATAAGAATTGGAACCATGGAAAGATTAAATTGGTTTTTTTTGACTAATGTACATTGTTTGATACAACAGAAGCAGGTCAAGCACTGGGAGGTATAACACAACTTAACACGTATATATCATTTAATTTGTCAGCTGAATTCTAAGGTGTAATCTCTCAGTAAATTCATCTTACTGTTCATACTAGTTCATATATGAACATATAAGTTCATACTAGTTCATCTTTTTAGAAGCCTTTTAGAAGTTTATCTTCGAAAACTTTGTTGCTTAGTCTTTGTTGTCAAGTGGACTTTGTTTTTATTATTGTTTTTATTCTTTTAGTTTCTGTCTGCAGTGAGAGCAATGCAAAATAAATAAATAAATAAATCTGTGGCATTCCAGAAGACAATAGACTATAGGTCACAGCATTCCTCACCATTAATCATGCTGGTTGAGGCTACTGGAAAATCAGATCAACATTTAGAGAATCACAATTGCCAAACATTGACATGGAACATTAGGAATTCTTTGTCTGTCTCCTTCTACTAGAGCAGGGCTGTCAAACTCCTGGGCCGGCCGATAATGCAATGGCCACAGCCATGCCCAGCTTTAACCCAAGGGGGGGGGGGAAATCCTGATAAGTCATGTGATGCTGCAAGTTTGACAACCCTTTACAAGAGAAACTGAAGTGGCAGCTCAAATCTTCTACAACCCTGTGTGGTCCCCTTATCTGCCCAAACTTTGAGATAACATCATACATAAATAGATTTGATGGGCATTGGTGAGCTATAGGTATTAGAATTTCCTGGTGTGAGCAAGAATTGAGTGCAAAAACATTATTTTCAACATCATATCTCTTGCCCCATTGCATTCAACATGTCATGTATTATTGTATATTATATTGATCTTTTAATTGTACTTGCCTCTCAATTGCTTATGTGAGATGAGTGGCTATATAAATTTAAATTAATAACAAGTGGGATTTAGTATTTACCATGTTCTCTCTTATTATCAGACATCTTACATGTTACATTCCAGTAACTATACATATTCAAAAATCATTTGTGAAAACAATTTAGTATCAGAATAGTTTTTCCTATTACAGATCTTTTTTGGGAAAACCAAATAGACTGTCTGGGATAATAATTTTCTTAATCGTTTCCCCCATATTTATATTTACAGGACGATTAGAGTATGGCTGAAGAGAGACAGTGGACAGTATTGGCCCAGCATCTACCATACAATGTCATGTAAGTGTACTTAGATGCAGTTATGTTGATATCTGTTTCTAATGAATTTAGGAGCAGAAATTTTTTGATTTCACATTTGGTTATGTAAAATCATTTCTTTGCAATTGCTTATACTGAAATTCAATTCAGTATAAAACTGACTTTACAAATCAACATTTTTTTGGGCAGCTCCATGTTCAACTATGGCTTATCATCATGACAGCAGACGAATATTTGTAGGCCAAGATAATGGAGCCATTATGGTAAGCATTCATTTTTAGTTGACTGTAGATTTAGCTGCTGCTAAAAATATTTGCATTGCACATCAATATCTACTATTCATCAATCCTAAGATTTCAATGCAAATGTGCACAAATTAACTTTGATGACCGTTCAAGAACATTTTTTGACATTCCCGCAATAACACATTATGGAATAGCGTGCTAATTTTATATAAATTAATTTGATGGCATCATTAGATCTCGTGCTAATTTACACAGCCTCTACTTGGTTTTCTGTTCAATGAAACATCTGTGAAGTTTTCCAATAGAATCTAGAAAGTAGTTTTCTTTGAGGTGAATGCAACTTTTAGTAATTTCATATTCAAATCTATGTATTAATATTGTAATAATAGTTAGACCTTCCCAGATATTTTCTGAATTTCATAATCAAATTTACAGCCTGATATTTGTGATTTCCCATCCAGACACTAATCAAGTACAACCCTTCTTAGCTTTGTAATATCAGCCAAGATCATATTATCAATATGTTAAATACGGTGGATTTTCTTTCTTTGTACTTGGTCATTCGTCTCTTTTTAGGAACAGAAGTACAAAAGCTTCTACTTTCCATTGCAGATATTTTTAACGAAACAGTATCCAAATTGTATCTTTATCTCATTTTCTGGTGAGAAGTTTGAGGTGCATCTTAGGATCTGCTGCTTATCTAGTGTTTGTTTTAATTTGGTAAACTAGGGAAATGAGTCATATTATCAAGAAACTTAAAATTCGCTTTGCAGAAGGGAAAAAGTAAATATTGTTAGTATTTCAGACCAGGAGCAATGCAGTCTTTATCAGCTTTTATCATTACTTTTCTGTATATCTTTCAGGTCTTTCCTGACTTTCATGGTGAAACTAACATTTATAGTTAGAAAAAATATGAAACAAGTCTGTATGGGGAGTCAGAATGCAGGGAAGGTAATTATTCTCCAAAGCTCTGAGATGAATATATCTGCAGAGCAAAACTAAAATATTTAGAACAAGCAAAAAGTTCTAACTTTGCCTAAGACGTAGTCATATCTTCTGCATGGATATTTTTTAAAAAAAGTTAAGTTTCAGAATACGATTCTAGACATGCCTTGACAATTTTTAAGAACAGATTCCATATTAACTGAAGAACAAGTGTCTATTCCTCATTATGATTTCAATGAATAAAATGCCTCCTATACAAATTTTGTTTATTAGTTTATTCCTGTTCCAGTTTTTCAAAGCAGCATAAAACACCTTTTTAGTAAAATCTTATGCATTCCTGGCTGGAAGTAAACTATTGATTGCAGTGAGACTTTTATTTATAAAAGGGTAGAGGATTTCATTCTCAAAAGTAAACAAAAAATACAGAATGAAATACTGCTATTTTAAATATAAAGGCTTTTCAAAAGTATTTAGAGAGTAAAACCATAGTGTGCAGATATCATAAGACACACTGCAGTCTTTTTTCCAAAGAGCATCCAATAAATTTCTGCCAGAAGATCCACTCAGAACAAGTTTTTTATTCCAGTAGCCAAACTCATCTCTGTTTCCTAAATGAAAGAAGTCCAAACGTTGACATTTTGATTGCAAGCTACAGAGGCTGTTAATCATTCAGTAGGAGTCAGTGGTTCCCACATTTCTGTTTGTTTTGGGTTGTTTTGGTTTTTTTTTCCTGGCATCAACAGAATTTCTTGATCATGTATCTTACTGCTTGTTTATGATTTCAGGAATTTCATATCTCAGAAGACTTTAATAAGATGAATTTTGTCAAGACTTATCCAGGTAATGAGACAGTGAAGCATCCCTGCACATATGAGTAGCCTTCAATAATTCAATGGAATAGTGACTTAATTTTCATTCACATGGATAATATTTTCATTTAAAAAGTATTAAGGATATATATGAACCAACACTGGTAGAATGAAATGAACTATAACTGTAGGACATACAGACAACAAATATATCTTGTATAATCCTGAAAACAATTTCATATTCTTATGAAGGAGAATTTTTGTAGCATGGGGTTGATGTTACCCAGTTTGGGTAATGAAATGTCTGCAAATGAACAGTCAAGCTCAGAGAGCGCCAACGATCCTTCATTCTCTTATTCTATTTTCTTTCCTGTTTCCAAATCATCTGCACAGCATAATATCCTAGACATGTGTCAGGGCAGAACTCACGTAATTCCCATTTTGGTTTCTCTTGAAAAGAAATGAATCCCAGAACATTATTTTGCTTCCTCTATGAGTAGTAGTAGTATGTGCATGTTTGTGTGGGGTATGTGCATGTGCGCACACACAGGAAAACCAAAATATTGAAACAATATGCTGCTCTATTCATAAGAAGCTCTTTTAACTGAAATGCCAACAATCTTGTTTGCAACTAAGCCATAGTTAAGAATGTGGCCTTGAGATAAGCCTTATATTAAAATAACATGACAGCTTTTATATATAAACTGTTGACTTTCTCCACAACAAGACTCTTCTGATTTCAAACTCATTTTATAATCTCTCTTTTTCATAATGATCTTCTTTCCTTGATTTAATTTCACAATGTGATGTAATTACAGTTGGAATATATTTTATTTCTCATCTATGCTTCCCTTTTGCATTGATGAAGGGTAATGTTTCATTTCCATTTGAAGGAAATGAATAGTAAGAAAAAAATTAAATGAATTAATGCCTGGTGAATACTAAAGGAAGAGAAACAAACCAAGGCTTGATCATATCTATTCCATTTCATGTGTAAATATTTTTGTCTCTGTGTTATAATTTCTTGTCTGTCTGTACAGCTCACCAGAACAGAGTGTCAGCAATCACTTTTTGCTTGGAAGCAGAATGGGTGATTAGCACTGGCCATGATAAGTCAGTCAGTTGGATGTGTACCAGAAGTGGAAATATGTTGGGAAGACACTATTTCACTTCCTGGGCATCTTGCCTACAGTATCCTTCAAAGTAGCTGTTTAACCAGTCTTAATATTTTCTTGCATTTATATTTCATGCTGTGTTGGTTCTATCAAGAAAGTAATTACCTTTAAAAGTTTTTGCTACTACTGTAAATTGTAAAAGTATTATAAAAATGTTACTTGGCATATTACCACAAAGAAATGCTGGAATTTGAGACTAATACATTATTTACCAATTATGCCAAATAGACTTTCGATGGGTGGTAGGTGATACCTTTCTCAAATAATTTTGAGTAGAAGAATGCTTTCTATTGACTAGCCAACATTTCTTACAATTTAACATCCATTTTATTTAAAGAAATAAATAAGATCAGGGAATGGCTGTTGCTGATTCTACTCAGTCATCTTTATCTTCCTTTCTTAGCCCTAGCTGCTGTTGCAGAAAAGAGCTGAAGAAACTAATTTTGGAAGACAAAGAAGAGCCTTACTTTGAAAAGAATAATATAACATCTAGTCAAGGAAGTTGGGAACCTGTTTGTTGGGTGCTACATGTGGCTGTTGTTATTTTAATGAGTTATTTCATTAAATTTATTTATAACCATAGGTTTTAACAAAATTAGTTTAATAAATGCCTTTTCTCTATGATATCCTACCTTTTTTATATATTCCTCATCCCAATTTTGTTTTGTTTTTTGGGCTGTCAGCCTTTCATAGCCGGATATTATTATTTCAGAATGATGTCAAAAGCCTCCAATGCATGGTTGCTAATCAGCTGGTTAAGGCAAGTTAAACAAATCTGATGTGTTCTGATATGGACAAATATATGTATATTTGTTTTTTTAAGTTTTCGCGGGTAAAATTGTTCAGCTTCCTTCGGGTATTATCCCACATCATTGTAGTGCTTTTAAAGTTGTAGCAACATTTCAGCAGAATCTCATCTGCCATCATCAGGCTTCTGCATTGAGTTTGTATGTGGGTCAGGGTCTCACAGCTGTTGGCTTTAAATTTGAGGCTAGCCTATTATTGTGGCAGGATGTTTTTTTCTACATCCTGATTGGTTGGGAGTCTTGGTCTGTGTTTATTGGACTTGGAGTTTGTTTGATTGGTGTTTCTGGTTTCTTCTGTCTGTTTGTGGCTTTGATTGGCTGGCAACACTCTGTTCCTGTATTGGAGGCTTTTAGTGCAGCTTGGCTTCGCATGAAAGGACGGCTATTATCTATTAGGAAGCTAGGTTTCATCTGGGTGCCTGGTGGGGGTGTGTTTGAGCTGGAGGTATCAGAGGGAGTCTGTTTGTGCCCAGGTGTTTGCCTGGCTTGTGGTGTGGAGATCTTTCTATTTGAGAGTGCAGGCTTCCAAATGATTGACAGTCTGCTGGAATCATCTCTTCTATTCATGCTTTCAGGTCTTTTTTCAATCTCTATGGCTTCTCTGATGTTCTGTGGCTGGGGTTTTCTATCGTGGCTAGGGTTTTAGTGCCATTGAAGTTGATGTTGTGACCTGTGGTTTTAATGTGTTGGACTAGTGAGGAGGTGTGTTCCAGCTTTTTTATTGCATTTTTGTGTTCATCCAGGTGGCTACTTATTCTTCTATTGGTCTGTCCAATGTATGTGGCCGGATATGATGCACACGGAACTTCGTATATGCCTTGGTTTTCCAGGTCAATTTTGTCTTTGGGGTTTTTAAGGATGGCTGATATTTTTTTGTCTGTTTTGAAGGCAGTCTTGATGTGATGCCTGTGTAGTATCTTACTGATTTTGTCTGTAGTACCTCTTATGTAGGGCAGGACAGCTGTTCCATAGGTCTGTTGATCTTCTAGGTCTCTGTTATATCTTGGTGTGTTTTTGTGGATCAAGCTGGTGATTTTGTTTTTGTGGAAGCCGTTGGCTGTCAATACTTTAGTCAGGGTGCATAGTTCAGTCTTTATATGTATAACTTTTTAGCCAAAAATACTGTAAATATTATATAGTATTACAGTATTTTCCACTATAGAAAAGCAAACAATATTCCCCAAATGATAGAATAATATTGATTAAAAATGCTGGGCAACAAGCTGGCTTAAATGCATACGTTCTTGGTTTAGTCATGTTATGATTAATCAATTTTAATTTGGATTTATTTTGATTTTTTATGTATATTGATCTACCTGTAATGCTTGTTTGGGGAATCAGAAAGTTTTTAATAAGAATAGGGTAATGTGACAAAATAAATGTGTAAACAATTTTAATGTAAATACATATGATAGGAGATTGCTTTTTCACAAAAGTTTGTTAGATTTATAGAATGGAAAAAGAAATGACGGTCGAAGAAATGTTTACAAAATAAATGTATAGATTTAATTATATAATCACTAAATGTGAATTTTAGCTGAGGGGAAAGATATTTCATAGATGTTCTCTGAATCCAGGTTTCTCCTCAGTCTCAGTAGTAGCCCCTACTAAGACTAGCTGTATGCTTACTTTTATTTCTTCTTTCAATTCTCATCATGCTGTTTTTTCTGATATTCCATCTTCTGTATAGCAGAACTGCTGTTACCTACATGAGTGAAATTTTATCCTGTTCAGTCTTTCTCTTTTTTCTGTCTTGTGTACAGGTGAACTTTAAGCTGGACCTTTGAAAATAAATTCTATCAATGAAAAATATGCATGTTTTAGATCTGTTTACTGATAGTGATTTTTAGACATCATGACATTTTACTTTTTTCCCCAAAAACTAAAATAGACTCACTAATTTTTATCTGGGATTCTAAATGAATGGATGCAGGTTACTAATTACTTTAAAGACAAATTAAAATAGAATACTTTTTACAGTCAGTCTCTTGCCTTCTGCTTGAACTACTGAGACTTGAAAACATATTCCTTGACCTGGGATTGTATTAAGATATGACTTTGAAACCCAGCATGCCTTTATTGGAGACTATTCTGGACAGATTACTCTGTTGAAGCTAGAACAGAGTACGAGTTCAGTGATCACAACTCTGAAGGGTCATGAAGGTAATTTGTTTTTCAGTGGAATGAAACTCAAATTTTTCTTTTTTTTATATAAAAGGAAACATTAGAGATGCAACTTGATCCTTAATATTGGAGTGAGATATCTGCTATTGTCTCTCAGTCATATTATTGCCTCAGTTTGAAATTTTAGTTAGGTTAATGAAAGCTGATTCAAAAAAAAATTGTATTTGGCAGTCATAACTCCTATATCCACAACAATTTCCAGTATAGGTTTGGATCAACTGTAGCATTTGGTCCATAACAGTGCATTCTAATATTCAAGAGAAAGGTTATCAAAAGATGACTAATGGTGGCCATGCTTTCTCCATCTATTATGTGGCTGGCATAATATGCTAATATTATGCAGCTGGCATAACTGCTGGTCAAGGCAGTTGCCTCTTTATAAAAATAAATGTTCATTCCAAATGGGTTAAATATCATTCCAGTACTAAAACATGAAGATTTAAAACTGTAGCATTTCCTTGTAATGACTGGAATTGTTAAGCCCCTGTCACACTGCACCAACGGATGGAAAGAGGATGTAAAATGGAGAAAAACACTTACCATCCGTTGGTTAATGCGATGCTTCCGTTCTGTACTCACTGCCTCCGTTTTGCTTCCTCTCTATCCGTCCAGCATCCGTCTATTGACGTTTCATCCGCTCAGAGGGTTTTGAGCTGCTCAAAACTTTTGAGCGGAAAATGTATCCAATGCGTCCGTTCTGCATCCGCTAGGCATACGGGGGACATCCGTTCTGCATCCATTACACATCCGCTATATCCACTAGGCATCCATTCCGCATCCACGCAACTCGCATCCGCTCGGATGCAGGGAGGAAGTGGAACGGACACGCAGCGTTAGTAGCATGGACGGAGAAAGGATGAAAGTGGATGCAGCACACAAAGAAAGCATTTAAAGCGGAAAAAACGTTCGCAGAGGGGACCTATCTCGGATAATAAGGATGTCTAGAGGATGCCTAGAGGATGCAAAAGAACACATAGGGGAAAACCTATACTGCCTATAAAAAGGGGGAGCAACTCACCTGCATCTCACTTTCAGACCAGCAGCCCTGCTGTGCAGACCTCTGCAGCCTTCATTTGACTCTTCCTATTCCACAGCATCCATTGATGCCCACCATGGATCGTAACAAACTTCTTTTGGTAGCCACCATCCTTCTGCAACAGTGCGAAGCCATCTACAGGCTCTGTGAACTCTACTACGGGAAGAAAAGGAGGCAGCCAAGAAGCGTCTGGGTCCGAAGATGGATCGGGAGAAGAGCAGAGTACGGACTGTACAACAAGCTGATGGTGGAGCTCAGGAACGAAGACACTCGGGCATTCCAGAACTTCATGAGGATGCCTCCAGCCATGTTTGACGAAGTTGTGCAGCGGCTGACACCCAGGTTGACCAAGCAGAGCACCAACTTCCGGCCCAGCCTGGACCCTGGGCTCAAGGTGGCACTCACTCTGCGCCACCTGGCCTCATGAACCACCTACAGGAGCATGCAGTATGGCTGGAGGGTGCCACACAACACCATCAGCATTGTGGTCAGAGAAGTGGTGCAGGCCATCATTGAAGAATACCTGGAGAAGCTCCTCCAGTGCCCCTCCACTGAAGAAGGATGGAAGAAAGTTGCAGAGCGGTGGTATCAGAAGTGGAACTTCCCCCACACCGTTGGAGCCATAGATGGCAAGCAATGGCCTGCAAAGCGCCAGCCAAGTCGGGGTCCACTTATTTCAACTAAAAGGGCTTCTTCAGCATCGTCCTCTTTGCCATGGTCGATGCTGACTACAAGTTCATGTACATCGATGCTTCAGGCAACGGCTCATGTTCAGATGCCCAAGTATACAATGCCAGTGACCTCAAGGAGTGGCTGGAACGCAACCTCATCATGGGCTTCCCAGATCCAGACCCCCTGCCCAACGACACACAAGATGTGCCCTACTTCATCGTGGGGGATGACGCCTTCTCCCTCAGAACCTACCTCATGAAGCCCTACACTTCCAGACTCCTCACCCGTGAAGAGAGGATCTTCTACTACAGGCTGTCCAGGGCAAGGCGGGTGGTGGAGAACGCCTTTGGCATCCTGGCCAACAGGTTCCAGGTACTTTTCACCACCATGCAGCATCGCCCAGAGACCGTGAGGAGGATCGTGGAAGCTTGCTGCATCCTGCACAATCTCATGCGCACCCGCTACCCAGTCTTGCAGAACAGGCTCGTGGACCTCCAGCAAGGCAATGGGGACATGGAGCCTGAGGAATGGAGGCAGGGGCGAAACCTGATAGACACTGAGGATGTGCAAGGCCCCAACAGAGCCTCACGTGAAGGGAAGAAGCAGCGCAACCTCCTGAAACACTGGTGCAACTCCCCAGCTGAAGCGGTGGAGTGGCAAGACAGGATGATAGATGCTTAATGGATGCTTCCTTCAGCCTGTCTCATCACACGGATGAGATTGGGCCATGTATGTTGGGTGGGCCTACAATGAACAGGGCATTTAATAAAGAGTTGTGTGTATGTTGACATGTGTGGATCAATGCTTACATTGTTATTGATATTGAAGGGCCATAGGTGTGGCACCTGGGAGGGTGGACCATACAGTCCCACTATGCTTGCACTGGAGGTTTATCTATCCCACAGCTATTACCCATGCCAAAGGTATCCCTGCCCACCCCACTGCTATCCTTACCCATCCCACAAACATGCAAAGGCTTAAACCATTTCTAAAAGTTTCCACCAAGACTTTATTTAATAAAATAAATGAAGCAAGTGTCTGAAGCAAAGATAATCTTTATTAATCACAAGCTGTAAAAGAAAAATGACCCAAGTCAAGTGTCCAAATAAAGACTACAGGTAGCCACCCAGTCTCTGGCACTCCTCTTGGTCACTCAGAGGTGTGCCCAGTCTCAGGGTGAAGGGTCCAGGTGCTGTGGAGGTGGCTGGTGCTGGAGTGCTGGTCTGAAGCACCACTGGGGTGCCTGGCCCCAAGAGGACAACAGGTGACGGTGTTTAGGAAGCTCTCGGACAACTGGCTCAGCCCCGTGATGTTGAGAGCTCCTTCCTCCACCCCACAGCCAAGCCCGGCCTCAGTACATCTGTCCTCGGTACTGGGGCTGACACCACATGGCATGGAGGAAGGAGCAGTGTAGTGGGGCTGTCTGGTCTGCAGCTGGGTGAGGACTGGCATTGGTGGCATCGGTGGTGTGGGTGGCATCGCTGTC
Source organism: Laticauda colubrina (assembly GCA_015471245.1). Lineage (NCBI taxonomy): Eukaryota > Metazoa > Chordata > Lepidosauria > Squamata > Elapidae > Laticauda > Laticauda colubrina. The sequence continues at coordinate 37,812,036 of BLBF01000040.1, forward strand.
GTCGGCATCATTGGCGTAGGTGGCATCGGTGTCAACGGTGTCATCCGATGACTCTGTGCCTGGACTAGGAAGGGCTGCTGCCTGTGCTGCTGGACCTCCTGGTAGCCATAGCCCTGATAGGTGAGGGCCTGTGGGAAGCCTTGGAATGGGAGGGACATCACCTGGGGTGATGGAGCAGACCTGGACTGGATGGGAGCAGGTGCCTCTGGGTCTGGAGGGTTGTGAAGCAGCTCGGTGATCCGGTCCTTCACCACCTGGTACTGGGGGTCCGCCATGTCCGTGAGGGTCTGGTTGACATAGGTGAGGAAGGGCTTGCGGTTGGAGGATGAGTCGTTGTGGACCAGCTGAGAGAAGAGATCTATGCTGCTCCGGATGGTGTCCCTGATCTCTAGCAGGACAGTGCTGCTCTGCTCCTCCTGTCTGGCTCTTTGCCTTTCTGTGGAGGTGGAGCTGGGGGCGGATGCGGGTAGGGCTATGGTGGAAATGCTGTCTCCTTTCTCACACTGCACCAGGGAGTCCACGCGCTCCACCATGGTTAAAACACCTGTCCGCAGGTTCTCCACCGTGGCACGCTCCACAGAAACCTGCCTGGATACAGGAACTGACTCTTGGCCGGTAGAGGACTGGCTCTCAGCAGGCTGCCAGAGAGAGAGGGTCGTGAGAGGGGCTGCTGCTGCTGCTGCTTTCGCTCCTCGGTGGCGGATCTCACCCTCCAGGAAGCTGCACCTGGCCATGACATAGGTTTCTCTGTCCGTCAGCTTAACCGTGGCCTGGCCAGATTTCTTGAGGTGCAGTTTCCCGTACCAGGTGTGCATATGTTTCCACCAGCCGAGGAGCACCTCCGATGTGTAGCCCAGATTCTCCGCCTTCTCTCTCCAAGCAGCCTGCTTCCTTTTGATGTCCCTGTACAGCCGGTGTCCCTTCTGCCACAGATAGTCATTCTCTCTCAGCCACTCTAGCACCCGATCCTCATGTTCCTCCTCAATGGAGTATTGCTTCCTCTCCCGTTCCCACATATGCCTCTTCCTCCCTTTGGCAGGACCAGATGGGCCCTCATCAGAGGGGCTTCCAGTTTGTAGGGGCTGCTTCTCCACACCAGCAGGAGCAGCAGCAGCAGCAGGATCAGCAGCAGCAGCAGCAGCATCACCAGCAGGATCATCACCATCAGCAGCAGCAGCACGAGTAGCAGCACGAGCAGGACCAGGACCAGGAGCACGAGCAGGACCAGCAGGACGAGCAGGACGAGCAAGACCAGGAGCATGAGCAGGACGAGCAGGACGAGCAAGTCCAGGAGCTCGAGCAGGACCAGCAGGACGAGGAGCAGCTTCAGCAGAGTAAGCACCAGCAGAAGCACCACCTCCAGGAGCAGCCTCAGCAGAGTAAGCACAAGCAGAAGCACTACCGCCAGAAGCAGCCTCAGAAGAGTAAGCACGAGCAGAAGCACCACTGCCAGAAGCAGCATCATCAGCTCCTCCAGAAGCAGAAGCAGCAGAAGCCCCAGCCGCAGAAGAGTGAGCCCGTGCTACAGAAGCCCCAGCAGAAGCAGAGTAAGGGCCAGGGGACGGGAGGGTGGCCCTGTCCCTCTTGCCAGGGCTGGCAGCAGATGGCTGAGGCTTCCTCTTTTTCCCCATGTTTGTGGGGTTGCTGGCTGGCAGGGAGGCTGGCAGGCAGGCAGGCAGCAAGGCTGGCAGGCAGGCAGCAAGGCTGGCAGGCAGGCAGCAAGGCTGGCAGGCAGAGAGGCAGCAAGGCTGGCAGGCAGGCAGGCAGCAAGGCTGGCAGGCAGGCAGCAAGGCTGGCAGCAAGGCTGGCAGGCAGGCAGGCACCAAGGCTGGCAGAGAGGCACGCACCAAGGCTGGCAGGGAGGCAGGCAGCAAGGCTGGCAGGATGGCAGGCAGTAAGGCAGGCAGGCAAGGCTGGCAGGATGGCAGGCAGCAAGGCAGGCAGGCAAGGCACTCAATGCGTCTGGCAGCAGGTCTTTCCTCAGAATGGTGACCTGCTTCCGAGCTGCTTCCCTTTATATCTGCGGGGCTGACGCAATAAATCCCCCCCGCATGCGCAATTAACGCCAGGCATCCGCTAGGCTTCCGCTGTGCATCTGCTAGGCTTCCGCTGTGCATCCGCTTCATCCGCTCTGCATCCACTTCATCCGTTGTGCATCCGTTCTGCATCTGCTGTATCCGTTCCGCGTCCGCTTTGCTGAGCTCCCCTGGAAGCCTAGCGGATGTGCCATCCGCTCCCATCCGCTTCCATCCACTAGGCTTCCGCTCTGCATCCGTTTTCCATCCGCCCTGTGTCCTCCCCCCGTCCGTTCCTTTCCGTGTTATCTGCTCTGGTTATGCAAATTTTCGCCCCTTTTGAGAGCGGATAACAACGGATGGAACATTTTTCTCGTCCGCTGTGTCATTTTTATAAACGTTTTGCATCCGTTGGGCAGTGTGACAGGGCCTTTAGTTCTGGTGGACTGCCATGAAGAAATATAGCTTGAAATTTTAATTAAATATGTTAATGTTTGATCAGTTTTTAAAAAACATTTTAAAAGCAGTAAAATAAATCTAACCAAGTCTAAAATGAGTGTTTTATTGAACAACTTCAGTAAAATCTTAATATATATAAAATATTTATATTAAAATGTTTTAAATATTTGGATAAAGCAAAGCAATAAATTAGGTCTCCTGTAAATTAGGTATACAATCTTGAGTCTAAAAAATTCTTACTAGATTTTATGCACTTGTTTTTCAAGGTAGGTAATTAATTTTGAAATACAATTTTGAAGTGAATTTTCTTATGAATGAAGGCAAGTATATGTGTTCCAGGATAATGTTTCGGGGTCATTGGGACCGGCGATTAAATTCTTCCAATTTTTGGACTCGTGCTGGATCCCGTCTTCTGGGAACTTCTCTCTAGCAGAATGATAGAAGTGATCAGAATGGTAGAAGTTACCAGAATAGTTAAGAAAAGTTCCTTGACAATGGGCTCCAGCATGAAACTGAAAGCTCACAGACTAAATTTCTGGTCTCAGTGACTGACCCACATTGGATCCTCTTTAAATGCCATTGTGTCTAACTTTTTAATGTGTTTATAATATTTTTATCTAGTAATTGTTAAAACAAATTCTTCATACATTCAACAAATTCAAACACATTTATTAAATATTCAGTAACGTTTAATTACTTTTCACCTATTGGATAACCTTCTAAACTTGAGACATGAAGTTTATTCCCACTTCATATCTGTCAGGACTACTCAGATTAGGTTATTCATTATTATTTTTTACCATTAATCTTCCAAAATTCATCCTGAATCTGCTTGCAACTTTGAGTGGTTTGTATCTTATATAATTATTATTATCATCAGATAGGATTTCCCCCTTTATTAGCCATTTTCTGATCTTCAAAACATTTAGCACATGCTGTCATTTTCAGTAATATTTCGGGCTACTAAATTTCAGGCAATTTCAAGGCAACTAAGTCAAATACTGTTTTAAAACATGGCAAAACTTTGAATTTGACCTAAAGGTGAAAGAGTTTTCTTGATTCTTACCAAGTCTCCACTGTGTCTTGACCAATCTTTACAAGCAACCCTATGTTAGCAGTAATGAAGTCTGCATGTAATAAATATATAAATGATAGAGATAGACCTGAATCCTGTTGCGGTCATATTACCATTATCGGTTAAATTGAAACAGAATACCCCAACTGATTCTAATATTGATGTTCTCATATAAACCAAAATCAGGAAGAGATTCAACTAAGACATTTTTTTTGAGGCAACATATTCTGAACCAGAACTGATTTACATGTCAATTTGCTTTCCACCTACAATACTATTATCATGCCTGAATTACATTTTACTTTCCTAAATTGTCTACATTTTTTCATTATATGGTAGATGTAGTAGACAGAAACAAAATTAGATTTATTTATTCCCATATTGATGACACTGCAACTAAGTCTGCTGTGTAATTTCATCAGTTGCAAATCCATACTAAAAACAACAACCCCGTGAGCTTCCACCTTCTTTATAAAGAAAATGTTTTTCTATATACAATTTATTACCATATTCAAACATTGATCCAAAACATATAATTACTTATTCCACATAAACATATTATTCATATGTAATTGAAAAACATTGTATTATCCTCTAAAAACAATCCCCATACCAATTTTTATTCAGTTAACTGTCCATTTTATCTTTGTTAACCTCTTGCCTAACCTAACTGAGCTCCCTACAATTTTTTTAATGTGGATAACCCACAACAGAACATTTTGTTTCAGCTGGTTTTTTTTTTCCCAGGGTCACTTGTTCTGCAACATACAAATACTTTACACCCCAAACTTTATCTCATAACATACTTATACATAAATCCAGACAATTATAGTTTATTTTGGAGCAACATTTGTCAAGCCATGTTTCAATGTGTATGTGACTCCAGCCTTAGAACATTTACTTATTTTCCCCACAATCGGACACTTGAGTCTTGAATCCACTTATCACTCTGTAGTAACTTTCTTTTTTAAGTTCTACATATTAGTGGGGTAGCAAAGTTTTCCTTAAAGCTGGAGTTCTAAGATAGAGAGCCCAATGCTTTTATGCAATTTTATGCAATTCAGAGAGGGAAAAAAAACATTTAATGACATGAAAGTTCCTCATAAAGTTTTATGCTAAATGGAGTAAGCATGTGATTCTAAGTAATGTTGAGCTGTATGATTGTTGAGATAACTGCTCAAAATTTTACAAAACTAAATTTATAATAGGAATTTTAGTATTCTCCCATGAGCTGTTCAGAGCATCCAGTAGTGGGAGGTGCTTCAGTTTCTGAATTTGTAGGCTGGGCTTAAATTGTGGAATGCTTCTTCTCCACAGGACGACTCCTCAGCGTTCCCCAGTTTTAGCTCAGCCTCTTGAGAGATAGACAGTGCTTATGATTGTTCCTTGACCGAAACAGGAAAGATTATTCCGTGATCAGCAGGTTTGATTGTATTCAGTTGTCTCTAGCCTTCTATTCCAACTTGAATCTCAGCCTGAAGGGTTTGTTTAAGGGAAGCGCCAATTCATGCCCCCCCCCCACAAAAAACGGCAAGAGGCTTCGGCGCTGCTCCGCGCCACCTCTCCACAGCCGAATTTATTACCTCTGCCAGTTTGATTGCCACAGCGTTTTTTCATTCACTTATTCCTTTACCGGCGTGAGCCATTGCTAAAACAAAACCAACAACACCAAGTCATATAGCTCTTCCCCCTTTCCGAATGCCTTATTTGACGTGGAAATTTCAGATTCGTGATATCTTCCACTTTCTCCCGCCTTTAGCTTAACAGACATCTCTGGCCATTTAGTTTACAGGGCGAGAAGTTGCTGCTTTGAGAAGTGTGCAAATTGTTTAATGGCCAGAGGCCATTTTGAATTGTCAAAACCTCATGGCTGCGCGCCTGTTTTATCTTTCTTGTGCTGTGTGAGGTAGTTCTGCTCAGAGCAGCAGGTTCCCTTGAGAATTGTAGGAACGATTATACCCTCGTCTTGGCTTGTCTGCATTCGAGGATATTTATTACGTTTTAAAAATTGTTGGCTCAACCCTCACAGCCTCATTATCTCAGCGGCACAACAGGAAGCAACCCAGTGTCAACCTGTACAGGGAAGCTGTTGAAGACCTCTTCAATCATCAAGCTGGGCCTTAGGCGTTCACAATTTGGCTGTTTTGGTTTTTTGCTATATTGTGCGACTCTATATATTGTACTTTCAAGAGCAACAAATTAAAGCAATCATAATATAATACTACTAATAATAATACATCATCATGCAGTATAATATTTTAATTTCTCATTTTCTCATTTTCTGACTCATTTTTACATACAAAAAAAAAAGAGGGGGGCTATAAGATCATTATCAGGGCAACTGGTCTTGACTCAGATCAGGTCCCTGGGCATGCCAACCGCCTTCTCTGTGTCTTTTACCAGACATACTGCAATTCTAATTTGAATCAAAATGGCAGATGGTAGCACCTCTCAGAAATCATCCTTAAAGGCAAAAGCCAAATCGCAACACAAACCCAAGCAGGCTAAAGGGATTTCTAAGGCCTCAGAAAGTGATGCCTTAAGGCGCCACAAAGCCTTACAAAAGGAGATAGAGAAGTGCACTTGGGAGGCGCACATTGTACCTCACCACTTCCCCTCATCCAGCCCATCTGTTCCTTCACATCCTCCTCCCCCCCCCCAGATCTTTCCCTCTCATCTAGGCGCAGTTTGGCTCCCCGTGGCCAACAGACTCAAGTGTCTGGGACACCGACATTGCAAAGGACTCCTGAAGCCACATTAATTCCGACGGCTGCTGGCCTTCGTCAAGGCAACAGTCTCATTGCAGAGGTCCCAGAAAGGATGAAAGCCTGGATTGAGCTGGCAATTCGCCAGGGAATCGCAGCAGGACTTAAACATGCCGTCATGGCCAAGCAATACCCTGTGATCACCGATCACCAATCACTGAGGTCATTTCCCAGGTCGGAGCAACACCATTCCCAGGTACCTTTACAGGGGGAGAATCCCCTCCAAGTGGAGGAGGAGGAGGAAGAGGAGGAAGTGGATCAAATTAACTGAATGGAAGAGTCTGAATCAATGAGTCAATGCATGACAGCGAGCCCCTGTCAGAAGCAGATCCTTTGGAAAGGGAAATGTCGGAGGATGAAGGTCTTATTCCTGACAAACCTGTTTTTATAGGATTAATCCGGCCACAGCTTTTTAGATCTCTCTTGTTTAAGGCAAAGAACATTGCAGGCCTAAACAAGTCAACTCCGTCCACTACACCTGATCCTTCAGGAGAGGGACCAGGGGATCTGATCTTCAACCAACTAGTAGTTGAGGCAGAGGTGATCCCAGTTCCGCCTATTTTTTCGGACCTTGTACAGAAGCAGTGGGCCTCTGCAGCGGTGTAGACACACCCCTACCGGGTATGACAGGAAATATTTTAATTTGGCACCTGAATTCTCAAAATTATTGAATACTCCTGAGGTAGATGAACCTATAGTGGGGTTAGCGTCTTCTTCCATTCTCAGTGATGCGCTGGAGGCATTAAAGCCAGAGGAAAAACAGGCTGAGCTAGCCCTTCGCAGAGCCCATCAGTCTGACACGTGGGCCATCAGAGCAGCCACGGCCGACTCCTCCTTCACATGTTCCTCTACCAGATGGCTCCGCCTCTTACAGGAACATGTCCCTAATTCTAACCTTTGAGCACACCAAGATATTGCAAAGCTTATTGCAGCGGCTGAATTCTCAGTGGATGCAACTTATCATGCAGTCAAGTTTTCAGCCAGGGCCATTACTTCACACGTCACAGTGCGTCGCTTGCTATGGTTAAAGCACTGGCATGCTGACTTCAAACACAAATCCAAGCTGGCCTCATCCCCCTTCATGGGAGACAGACTGTTTGGTCCTTCCCTTGAGCCGCTATTAATCAAAACCCATAACAACAAAAAAATTCTCCCTTTTTCGGAAGTCAGATCCTAGAAACTCCCAGTTCTTTCAGAGGGATCCTTTCAACCCTTTTATCAGGGCTCCTTCTCACCCAGATATCAGAGACCCCCAGCATTCAGTCTGGGGCAGCAGTCAGATAGGTCCGACTCATCAGATAGAAGTAGAAGGGGTGGGCAATCCAAAAGGCCTTTTTGTGGAGCAGGAAACAGGTCCTTTTGGCATCCAAGATATTTGCTGACAAATGGGATTCCTCTTCCTCTGATGCTTGGGTCAGAGTTATGGTTAGATTCGGCCTGGCCCGAGAGTTTCAATCTGCTCCCCCAGATTTCTTCATGTTATGCCCCCTCTCTCGAGACCCCATTAAACGCAATCTCATGGATTCAGCTATCCAACATCTACTGGATATATGAGCCATCCAACCATTACCTCGAATCAACGAGGGCGAGGGTTTTATTCAAACCTTTTCGTTGTGCCCAAAAGTTCAGGGGGGTGGAGAGCGATATTAGACCTGAAGTGCCTCAACCATTTCTTAGTACATTACAAGTTCAAAATGCATACCCTCCAATCAATATTACTGGGCATCAGGAAAGGGGACGTCCTCACATCCATAGACTTGACGGAGGCATACCTGCACATTGCTATTCGGCCTTCCCACTATAAATTTTTGAGATTCTGCTATAATAACCACCATTTTGAATATGTGGCTCCCTATTTCAGTCTAGCTTCTGCCCATCGGACCTTCACGAAGGTTCTTGCAGCGCGAACTGCTCATCTCAGAGACATTCCCGTATGACTCTAGTGTTATCTTAACGATATCTTGATTTTATCACCTTCCGTCCATCAAGCAGTCAGGGACACTCAAAACACATTACAAGCCCTACAAGACCATGGCTTCTTAATAAATTGGAAGAAGAGTCAGTTAACACCATCGACTCAGCTAATCCATTTTGGGGCGATCATAAATACCGAGGAAGGCAAGGTTTACCTGTCACCAGATAGACTAAATATCATTCAGCAATTAGTGAAGGAGATCAGGGCTATTAAGAGGATGTCCTTAGCTGACCTATCAAAATTGTTAGGCAAAATGATCTCATGTATTTCTATCATACCTTGGGCCCGCTTACACACTAGATCCCTCCAGTGGTTCCTGTTGCCGTACCAGCGCTCCGGCCGAAGCAACTCCAAACACAAGGTCATGGTGCTACCGAAGGTTCTCACATCTCTCCTCTGGTGGACCAAAGCACTCATAAATCGAGGCTGTCTCTTCAAGGAGCCACAAAGAATCACCATCACCACCGATGCCAGTCTGTTTGGATAGGAAGCTCATGTGCAGTTGCTTACAACCCAAAGCCGCTGGTCTGACATAGAACAGTCGCGTAGCATAAACTGGCTGGAGCTTCGAGTAGTACACTTGGCTCTCCGCAGCTTCCTTCTCCAGGTACGCGATCAGCACATACTAATACTGACCAATAATGTAACAGCCAAAGCTCACATAAACAAACGGGTGCATAATCGAAACAGCTAATGCAGGAAGCGGAGTGTCTGTGTCGTTGGGCGGAGAACAACCTCCTTTCCATCAGAGCAGAGCACATTTTGAATCTGTCCAATACATAGGCAGATTGGCTGAGCGGGGCCACCATCGATCCATCGGAGTGTTGCCTCCATCCCTCCATGTTTCAACAAGCGATCAGGACATTTGGTCAGCCGGTGGTGGACCTGTTCGCTTCCCCCCTCAATACTCAGCTCCCAAGATTTTTTTCCAGGTACCCATCTCAAGGGGCGGAGAACTTCAATTCCCTCCGCTGTCATTGGTCCCCGGGGCTCCTGTATGCATTCCCTCCACTGCCACTGGTTCCCAAGGTCATCCAGAAATTACTGGGTGGAACTGCTTCTAGTAGCTCCTTACTGGCCCAGAAGGCCATGGTTTGCAGACCTCTGCAGCCTCTCCGTATCACCCCCTTGGAGAATTCCGCGAGACAGGATTTCCCTAACTCAGGGGCCCCTTCAACATCCAGACCCTCATTGGTTGCACCTGACCATCTGGAGGTTGAGCGGAGTGGTTTGAAGAGCGAAAACCTCTCCAACAGAGTTATCGCCACTATCCTAACCGCCAGACATCCATCAACAACGTGCATTTACAATGCCATATGGTCCATCTTCTGTAAATGGTGCACCAAGTATCAAATTGATCCCACCTCTCCTTCTGTGGCTCAGATTCTAGAGTTTTTACAAGAGGGACTTGATAAGGGGCTATCGCTTACTACGCTGAAAAGACAGGTGGCGGCCTTGGCATCAGTTCTCAACTGCAAAGGTTTAAACTCTCTTTCCCATCACTCACGCATATGGTCCTTCCTTCGAGGAGCCACTAATTCACGTCCTCCAGTGGTGCACCGTTATCCCACCTGGGACCTTAATAAAGTCCTTGTTGCACTAAGGGTTCTTTTGAACCCTTGAAAACATCAACCCTCCAATTCCTAACATACAAAGTAGTTTTTCTTGTAGCGATCACATCTGCTCGCGTGTTTCGGAGATTGCAGCCTTGTCTATGAGACAAGATCTTTGTGTTTTCCATGCCGACAGGGTAGTCCTCCGTCCTGATCCCACATTCATACCCAAAGTCAACTCGACATTTCATAGGGCATGAGCTGATCCTTCCTAATTTTTGCCCTAGACCATCACAAGAGATGGAGCGGAAATGGCATAGACTTGATGTGAGATGGGAATTACAAATTTACATTAATCATACAGTGTCCTTCAGAAAAACAGAAGCCTTATTTGTGTCCTTTCAGCCCAACACTCAGGGAACCAAGGTCTCACCCGCTACGATAGGCCATTGGTTATGGGCCGCAATAGTGAAAGCATAACAGACTCAATCCATGCAGGTGCCTAGGGGCATAACAGCTCATTCAACAAGGAGCGCTGCAACATCAGCAGCGTGGGCCACGCAGGCACCAATAACTGAAATTTGTTGAGCTGCCACTTGGGCCTCTCCATCGCCATTCATTAGGCATTATAAAATAGATGTGTTTGCATCCGCTGAGGCTTCCTTTGGCAGAAGAGTTCTGCAACGGGTCCACAGGGACCAGGAGGAGATTCCAGGCCAGATGGAGTCCCTCCCGTAGGACAGGCCAAGCTTTTGTATGTCCCATTCCTGGATGCTCTGAACAGCTTATGGGAGAAAGGGCGTTGGTGCTTACCTGAAACGCCCGTTCTCTTTGAGCTGTGAAGAGCACCCTTTTGCTTTTTCCATCTGGTGGGGCCCTGTTTCGGCCAACGAATTGTTAGGGCAATAAGAATGAGGGTCTTTATTTCTCTCGTCTTCGCCAAAACTGGGGAATGCTGAGAACAAGTCCCGTGGAGGAAGAGGAGCGTTCCACAATTTAAGCCCAGCCTACAAATACAGAGACTGAAGGACCTCCCACTACTGGATGCTCTTCACAGCTCAAAGAGAACGGGCATGTCAGGTAAGTATCAACGCCCTTTCTACCAGAAATATAAATCAATTTTGAACTGAACATTTTTAATTAAAAGTTTAATGTCAAAGAAAGCCAAGGCTGTTTCCATTATTTCAGAGTACAGAACACAAAATAATGATTTAGATTACAGGAAGGCAAATTTTGGTTGAATGTCAGAAAAAATGTATTTATAGTAGGAGCAGTTTGAAGTCAATTACCTGTGACAAGAAGTGGTAGGATATGTTCAAACGAAGCTAGATAGCATCTGTATAGAATGCTTTACTTTGGACTCCTGCACTGAATGGGCAACCTCTTCCTGTTTAATTATCACTTCATTCTAAAGTTTTCTTGTGTTTGAACTATATAAACACTAGATGTCAGCCTTTCAAGTGTTGAGTCTCAGCCACTTGATGTATTAATTTCCCATATCAGCTCATCAGCAGTTTCAGCATTTATTTCATCCAATTTTTACTGTATTTTTAAATTCTAAATAAAGAGATTTGCTAATTTCTGGAGAATATTATTTATTAAGAATATCACATAACACAGGAAGAGATTTACAAAGGATTCTTAAAATCTTCGGCATTCTTAAAATGATTTCTTTCCTATTTGTCCTTTAACATCCTTTCTATTGTTTTCTTTTATTCATCTAATCATATTTATCAGATTTCTATTGCCATAAATTGGCATGTACCTTCATAGGACGGTTAACTTTTTCTGCTCAGGTGAGATGAGCCATCACTTAGCACACAGGTTGCAGAAGACTTGACTAAGGCAATCTACCAGTAAAATGGTATTCTGATACAGCTACTGGTGTCAAATATTGGGGCCCATACTGTGTTGCTGCATTGCCTGCTTTTCCTCTAAGGAGTTGGCAGTGCTTTATTTATAGTTTCCAGGTGCACTTCTATCCAGGCTCTTATTTCAGTTAAACCCTACACAAAATCAAACCAAAACCTGACAATGATTTTCAAATTCCCTGGTACCTACTGGCTATATTTTTTGAATTGAAAATCATGGAATGCTAGTGTAAGCCCTAATGTCGGTTTAACAACATTTAGAAAATGTAAATGCTTCCTTAACATAAGAAATCCTCTTCCCAGTTTCTGAGTTTTCCCATATATGTCATAATGCTTTTATACAAGAATTATACTTTCATTTGACTTATAGACACCAAGTTTGGTTAAAATGTATTAATTGAAACATTTGTTTGTTTTTACATAGTCTACCTTGCTTTTTTTCCCCATGAGGCATAAGATAGTTGTTAAGTTGTTATGGGTCTCCAGTTGTTAATTCTCATAACAATTCTGTTGGGTGGAGTAGACCAAATTGAAATGAGTTCATTCTCAACTACCTAATGATTTAATTAACACTAAGGATTTTAAAGTTGACTTTTCTTTATTTTAATTGGCTCTCTAACCAGTACAGCACTTGCCACACTGTCTAAAATTCTTTAATAAAAAAAAGATAGGGGAAGAAATTAAGCTTTGATAAGGTAAGCATTGATCTTGCATATGAAGGTACACTTCAACTTCTACCAACTTCTACAATTTCAATCCAGTTGAAATGGATTGAGGGAAATTGTATCTTTGAGAGGTCTCCTCCAGTATTTTAACTGATTTTTGGTTGTTGTTGTTTTTAATAGATATGCATGTTGCCAAAAATGAGCATTTGTGAAAGTCTATAATGTTAAAAACATTCTATAATGTTTTAACTAGAATTTTCAATAATTCCATTATACCAGGGAGTAAACCATTCCTCCCATTACTACATTTAATTTGTAACTCAAAAGATACTAACATAGCTTAAGTTCAGCAGCTGAAGAAGATTGAGATGTCTGTTTTCTGTGAAGAATTCATTTAAAAAATATCCACAAGGTAAAAATACAACTTCAACAGACATTTTTAATGAGGAGGAAAAATAATTCTCCACTTTCTCCACTATCATGTTTTCCTTTCAGCTGTTTCATTTTGCTACAATAAAAGAATCCCTTTAAAAGACAGATTCCCATAGGATTTGTTATGTTTTTCATTCAGCACGTATACATTGTCAACATTACATTCTTCCACTCTCACCCCATATATATATATATATATATAGGAAGTATTTCTTCTTTGTGGTGGGACCCTGTTCAGCGGTTACTCTTTTCTGGAGCATCTGATAACAGCATAATCATGTGGGACATTGGTGGAAGAAGAGGTCGGACCCTGCTCCTTCAAGGTCATCAGTATGTAGCAATTTTGTTTCCTAATGTGTATTAATTCTGATTAGCCTTTGGTGTTACTCACGTAGGGATGAATAATTTTATTTGGTTCTCTTTTCTGTCAGCCACAAAACAACTAAGAATGTTGTACAATGTGTTATTGCAGTATGCTGTTTTGATTATCTTCAAAAGCACATGAAGTTTGAGATAAAGATTTAAAATCTGATGCTTTAAATCTTTCCATTTGTTTCTTAATTTTACCTAGCTGTATCTTACACCTTAGTGCAGACACGTAGCACGCTGATAGATAAGACATATGCAAATTACAGTGATCCAGAAGAATGCAATTGATTTCTTCTGCAATTAAGGCATTTTCTGGTAGATGATATTTGAAAAGACTTTTTATTATTTATTAATTCCCCAAGTCTCAATGAAGACTCTTGCTTCATTAGAGTTTTCTATCATTAAGGAACAGTGCTAATGACCATTCCCATGCTGCCCCAAAAGACGAAATTTTGGAAGTTATGTAAAATCCCTCTTTTACCAAACACATCACCATTTATTAAATATTTAATTCTTGTAAATGTAACAGTACATTAATAAACATTTAAGATATACAGCCATTTAATATTTTCCTCATGTATGAATAAACAGTGTCTTCACTAAACAGCAGGAAAAAGAATTATTCTTGTTGAGGAAGGCAGAAAGATGAAAAGATCAAAATATTTTATCAAAAATTGCAGAATTTGAGCCAACATATGCTTTTACCAGATCAGTAAAATAGTTTAGCAGCTGAAATTTGCACCATGAGTTATTCCTCAAAACATATTCTGTCCTTAAATACCTGCTTATAATTAACCCTGAAACATCTGGAAATATGAGAGATTTATTCAGGTATTATATGAAAATTTATAGACATATTTTAAAAATATCCAGCTATGCAGTTCTATATTTGAAAATGTTCTTAGCAAGCATCCATACCCACAAGATTTGAATGGTTTCAAGTCAAACATGCAAAATGTGAATGTTACATAACTTTATCATCTAGCTGATTGTTTTTTGTTTTTGTTTTTACAGTGACAAGGTGCAGGCCGTCTGTTACCTCCAGCTTACACGACAACTGGTTTCTTGTTCAGCAGATGGAGGGATCACAGTCTGGAATATGGATATTAGTAGAGAAGAGGTAGAAACAAAACTAAAAGTTTTTACTTGTTTATATCAAAAGGACAGATGAAAAGCTAATATCCCTTAATTATAACCTTCCTGTATTCTGTTAAATCACAGCTAATTAGTCAAATTTAGCAATTAACCAGGAAAGGTAGACTGGAATGCTATTTTGGAACATAAAGTGGGAGTGGCGAAAAGGACTCAAGTATACCATCCTTAAGAATTGAAATCTTGTCCTAGTTGCTAGATCATTGCCTTTTAAGAATCTTTTATGTTTAAGAAACATTTTAAATTTAAAGATAAATGATAATATTGAGCGCATACTGAAGTATAATATTGACATATCTCTTAGTATCTCGAATATCTAGCAAGTAGCTCAAAATATAGGTTGTGTGCTGTAAAATATAGAATATACAATCCTACATATTTGTTTACTTTCTGTTAAGCCTGGGTTCCCCAACCAGGGTTAGGTAGACAAGCTAAACAGAATGTGCAGCGTTAGTCAGATAGGCACACAGATAAATGAGTGAGCTAAGCTTGTATGTTTATTAACATACAGTAAAAATAACAGATACGCTTGTGCTATCAAGAATATATTTTATTCCAGCATAAGTTTATGGCATAGTCAAATAACAGTCCAATATTCATTTACCATGTAGTCAGTCCATTCAGGGGTATTCATTTAGCAAAGTCCATGTAGAATATCCTATGTCAGTTCACTTACAAATCAGTCCTTTGTTGTCTCTCCCGTTCGAGCAATGCAGTCTTGATTCCAAGCAGTAATCAGGGATCATCAAAGCCAGAGAGAGTGAGAGCAAGCCGTAGTCTTGCTACTTTTATATTGTTTTCTTAACCACTCCTTTAATTGCTGTTTCTCAGTTAAAGCTGTATACACTCTAACATACACTAACTATGATTCATAGTTATTATTTCACCTAAACCAGTTAGGGTAAACAATGTTATCCCTAACACTTCCCATTAATAGAAACATTTGAGAAACATTGGTATCTGGAAGTAACCTTGGTTTTCTATATTAAATAAAATTTTAAACAAGAAAAAATCTTAAAAGTTGTAGTGTCATCACATTTCAAGATTAGCCTTCAAGTCCAGAATAGTACTGAAGATGCTGTTACAGTGAGGTTACCATTGTGTTAGTTTATGGTAACCAAAAATCGGAAGGCACCTTATTTCAAACTAACATATTTCATTCAGATTAACTCCCTTAATTAGAAGCATTGTGTACATTTGATGAAATTTCTGGAATTTCATGTCTTTGAATAAAATTAGTTAGATTACCAGCCATTCAAAAATGGCTGTAATTTCTGTTGCTCAGCCCTTTTTCCATGCATAAAAATGTCTATTTAAAAAATAATTGGTTATTTTGGAAAAACAGATTTATAAGGCAATACATGATTTTCCAAAAGCTCTGTTTGCAGTGAGACCAAGAATGGAAACCAGCCCTTATACAGAAGAATTGATCAAGGCAGTTGTTGATTAAATAACACTGATGGTACCTCAGAATGTGAACAAATCATATTTAATATCAAATTATGACTGAAAGTAAAGACATAATGGTTTTGTTGTAGAAAAATTCAGCTTTTCAGTTTCCCAGTACTTTTTCTTAATCGTCCAAATCCTGGAAAAAACGGAAACCCTTAACCCCATACAGGAAGTTAATTGTTGAAGTGAAATCGACACCATTTACGACTATATTCCTTTAATTAGATCTGACGGGAAGCAAATTTTATAAAGCACTCTGACTTCCAAGGACACTGCTGTAATAGCCTTTATCTGTGAACTATATGCTTTATCGATTTCTAATTGTATCTAAAAAAAGGTATACTTTAATTCAACTTACATTTTTAAAGCCAGGAAGTTTCCCCCCCCCCTCCCCCTTCAGAATGACATATTTAAGTGTTTCTGTCAACTCTTTTTCCAGGCCCCACAGTGGTTAGAAAGTGATTCTTGTCAGAAATGTGAACAGCCATTTTTCTGGAATATAAAGCAGATGTGGGATACAAAGACCCTGGGTCTGAGGCAGGTAAGAAGTTAGCAGTTTTTTATTTATAACTATATGAAAGCTAAAGAATATTTAGAATATATAGAATGAATCTTTTTGAAATAGTTATTGGCTGCCATGCATGCTTCTTTCTCATCTTTCATGGCCTTTCAGAGCAATATAGTTCTTCTGGATTTTAAGTAAACCTTTCTTCAACCTTGAATTCACCTGATATATTGGAAATGTACCTTTCAGAATTCCCAACAAGTAGGGGTTCATCATCTAGTGGAAACATTAAAAACTGTACTCCTGGATGGGATAAATTGGGTAATTACTTTATGCATCTGAGCACAAATTAGTGGTCTGCATTATATTTATCTAGATCAGGTTATGTACAAATCTATAATGGTCATTATGATTTTGCTTATTAACTGAGATTTTTATCTGGCATAGATTAGGCTGCTGTCTTTAGGAGATTAACCAGGGTAGGTCTATAGAGATAGTGGACTTCTTTTATGAAAGTTCATTGAATGCACGGTTGAACTCATTTGGCTGAAAGCATGAGAAATTGATTGCTTCCGTCTTAATATTTGGCTTAATTTGGAATATATTTCTGATTGCTTCTCATTTTCATTTCCATTATCCAGCATCACTGTAGGAAATGTGGTCAAGCAGTATGTGGCAAATGCAGCACGAAACGTTCCAGCTATCCCATAATGGGCTTTGAATTCCAAGTCCGGGTTTGTGACTCTTGTTTTGAGTCTATCAAAGATGAAGAGTGAGTACTATAGCTTAGAAGACTATGACTTACTGCACTTTAGTTCGAAACCTGAGATTTGAGGCCAAAATAGTACATATGTTAGATAAGAACTATAGATATCCTTCCTTTCATAAGGTTTTTTAAATTCATTTTCTTTAAAGTTAATGTGTGTAGGAAATAAAATTGGTTGCACAGTTATGTTTTACTATCTGCTGGTTCATTTCTAGTAATATGTCCAAATACTATTATAATAGAACAAAGGAAAATAGGTTTTCTTAATTTCTTTCAAAGAACTATTATTTATTTGTAAAAATATTCCTAGAGAAATAATCATACATCAAATATACATAGGAAGCGTCATCTCCATTCAGAATGATTTCTTATTCAAAGCTGTTTGGAATAACACCAGGTTTTAATGGCTTTCCAGACAGTTAATAGGGAGAAAACCAGTTATAATTAGGAGATGGATGGGGTGCTTTCCCAAAGAATGGAAGATGTAATGGAAACATCTTGTTCCCATAGTCTCTATCGATGAAAGTCCTTTAGGTTATAACCCATTTTCCCAGTTCCTATTGAACAGCAGAAACCATTATGAATAGGTGATTTGCATAAGCATGCATAAATCCAAATTATATTCTTTCCATTTTTACAAAGGTGTTCTACCATTTAATAGCTGGCTTGCAGTAGCTCAATGAAAGAAAAAGGTGAAGGGATTCACCTTCCATTGAATGCCCTTTTCCTCCCTTATTTTTAGTTTTTTTCTTATTGTTGTTGTAGTAGTTCTTCCACTAGTTTTAATGTCACATACATTGCACATTTTTTTACAGTGTGTTCTAGAATGAATCAAAATTACAGCTTTCATTGTTTCGTTCTTGCTTTTTATCCTTTCATGTTTTGACATTTGTATTAAGATGGCTAAAACAAGCATTCTTCTATATCAGGAGGAAGATATTTTTCACAAGCTGTTTATAGATTATCTGTTAAAACCTCTTGCAAGCTTCTGTTCTTTTTCTGGCAATGGTCTAATCTGGGAGGAAAATAGCAGAGAGAAAGAAATAGGGGACAGAGCAGAAAGAGAGAAATGATCAAAGTTCACGTCATCATTGAAACTGCCTCATTACAAAATTAGTTCCCAGATCATCATTTGTTAAATAAATAGATGATGAGTTGAAGTGTTCATTGAGCAGTCAAGGTGTAAGTGCTATTTACTTTGCCTTGACCCATCCTAAGTATAGTCCCAAGTCCTTGAACCCTTTAATGATTTCTCATGAAATCTACACCTAGTTTATATTTCAGATATGACTTGCTATTCTTTCACGGCTGGTGCCTGTGTGCCTTTCTTCCTGCCTATTAACTTTCAGCCCAGTGATTTGGGTCTAGAGTTTGATGTAGGTTTAATAGGCTAAATTATGGTTTGTTTTTAACTTGTTTCAAGTTACTTTTGACTCTGGCAACTGTTTGGACATGTCCATGCAGTTTTTGTAGCAACATTTCAGAAATGGTTTTTCATTTGCTGATTTTCTACCTCTCTTTTTTTTCCTCTGCTGTACAGATATGTACAATTTGAAGAGGCTGCCTGGACAGTTCTCTTTGCAAGGGTTTTCAGAAATGGTTTGCCATTGCCTAGGACTGAAAGAAATGACTGGTTAGATGTCACCTCTCTGGCTTCATACTCGCTTTAACCAAATAATTGGAAGCTCTAGAACCTTTAATAATACTTCTACTCATATCAGCTTTGACTAGCCAGGCAGGATACTAGATGGTAGTTTTTATATAGCAACATTTAAAACATATTTAAAAATTACATAGAATGATCCAGGAGAAAACTTAAAGCTATTAAAAGTCAACCCTTACTTAATGGTGTATAGCAATGGTGTATTGCAAACAAGCAAGCATAGAAGCAAAATCCTTGTGTACTTCTTTCTTCTGCTACACCATTATCAATCGGTGGAACAGATGATTTATAAAACACTCTTGCTTTGTTTCTTTTATTTTTCATGTCTAATGCTTCAGTTTCACCTCTGCATTCTTTCTTTTGGTAATTGAACCTTAATTTCCCAAGTGAATCTGAGAATCTCTGTACAGACTTGACTTTGTCAAGTACCAGTTTGAATTCCCGACTGAGTAATTCTGGTTCTATTTCTCCATCTTTTTTTTTTTTTTACTTTTTTGCCATGTTCCTGTTTGCAGTTTGTGATAGCACAATTACCTATGATAACATAAATCTTTCTTCACCCATGTTGCCTCATTGTCAGCCTTTAGGTAAATAGCCTTGAGATGTCATTAAGTAGGTTTCACCCTTGAGCCAATACTCTGTAGTTCACTCTCCCTTCAAGTTCATTCCCTTCTGTAGTTTCAAGTCAAAATCTGTAATGCTTTGTCACACGTTATCTTGGAGGTAAGGTCATTGGACCTGTTATGAGTATCAGGGGAAGTATATTACGTGACCGTTGAACATGTATACTCATTTCTCACTAAGTAGCCTTCAAGCAAATATTTGTCTTCCATTGTTAGCTTTGCCATTTGCATTTTATTTCCTGAGTTCCTTCATACCTGTTGAGTAATTTTCAACATAGTTTATCTTCAAAAAAAGGAATGTTTTGCCACTTCCAAAGTATTCTGAATTTTATTTTTACCTTTGATTTCAAATATCCTTGCTTTTTACACTGCTCAGAAAATAATTAGGGTTGTTTTTGACAGTTATTTAAATATATATGTATATGTGTGTGTATGTACATATATATGTGTGTGTGTGTCATATAAACTAAAAGTATAAAAATATAAGGTGGAGGATAATCGAAAATAAAAAATGATAAATAAAAATAAAAGAAATTTATAAAGAAATTACTTCCTCCTTTATCACAGCAAGTAGCTTAGTAATTCATCACCTTCTCATTAAATTCAACAAATGATTTCTTTTTCCCATTCTTCCCAGAAAATAATGAGATTTATTGAATTAGTAATGTTTTGTACCAACTCATGGATGGATAACAAAATAACTCAGATACGGAAACAGTGCAGTTGTAGGAAAATACTTCTTAAATTAAAGGTTAAAATCAGTGCTTGAAGGAAGCATGTTAACATTTTTTTTATAACAGTGTGGCTTATGTATGGAAGACACTGAATGCTTTCCTGTCATAACATTGTTAATTTGTTAGAACTTTAATATCTGTCCCTTTTAACCAAACATACCCACTTTAATTCTTCCCCATTTGTTCGGGCATTTGCTGAATTAACTATTCTTCCTTATAAGAATACTGAATGCTATCTATCTTCCAAAGCAGCATGTCAGAAGCATCCATTCCTGAAACAGAAAAATCAGTATTAATTAGATCTTCTGTGTTTGCATTATAACTTCGAAATGATGTTTTAAATTAGTTCTTGCTTCTCTATGTGTGTATTTGTGTATATATGTATGTGTGTGTGCACAATATTGCAAACATGTTGGAACAGAGTCTTCAGCAAATATAAATGGGATGGCATGTAGATTTGTTAGAATCTTAATGCTGGGATTTTATTGTTTTTTTATATCCTTTATTTCATGTTTGCATAGTTCAGATTCAGCATGATCTTAAGTTAACTGGCTGCTTCTTCAAATATAATTATGAGGGAGCTGGGCAGTTTCTAAATTTGATATATAAATAAATTCAAATGATTAAAATGGCCTTGAACTTGACATATTTGCTTTAAGAAGCATTACTTTGCATAAGTCTTTGTTTTTGTATTGCTGTCTTTTGCCCCTGAATTAAATAGATCTGAAAGATTGCTGTTACTTAAATTCTGTCTTCTCTCTTCCAGTCGCACTTCTTTGGCAACTTTTCATGAAGGAAAACACAACATATGCCATATGTCCATGGATATTTCAAGGGGACTTATGGTAACATGTGGAAATGATCGTGTAGTAAAGGTAAGCTATTCTTTTGTTAATTACATAAAATATATTTTAAGCTGGTTGTGCTTTATTGTCCTCCAATGCTCCTTATCTTAATTTTTAAGAAGAGCAAACGAATGAAGGAAAGAGGAAAAATAATCTTCATGTTTAGGTTAGAAGGTTACATATGTTCTCAAGTGGAAGCCTGGTTTATTTGGTCATTTCTAAATCCAACCACTTTCAGGCAATTCACTGAAAGAAAACAATTGTAAAATCTCATTTTACAATATTTATATATAAGTTAAGTATATATTTATATAGGTTAAAAATGCACTCATTTAGTGGCACGGCCTAGATGAAGATACTCGCTTCATACTCAGGAGGCTGACAGTTCAATCCTAGGCAGCGACAGATGTTTATCAAGGCACAAAGAGTACATATCTGCTGTGAACTTCACATAGGCATGACAAAGGGTATCTGGCCAGTAAACAGTCAGCTCTATTCACTTGCCACAACTATATTCTGATAAAAGGATTTTTAGGATCATAAAAAGAAAAAGAATAACGCAGTCATTATGATAAATAAAATATCTATTGAGATTAAACTCCATTAGAATATTTTTTGGAGAAAATCTTAAGCTCAGAAGTGGAACAAAACTGCTAAATCTAGAACAGCAAATAGCTATACCAGGTTAAATATGGAAGTTCAGGGTTGGGTTTTTTTTTTTTTTTTTTTTTGCATCATTACCAGTTCCCCTTGATTAACCTGTTCTTTTTTAAATATTAATTTATTCATAATAACTTCCCTATCTGTCAAGATCATCATTAAAGTATATTTTTCTGAAGTAATCTGTTTTCCCTTCATAAAAATAATAAAGAAGAAAAAAAAAGCTCCTATGATTTACTTCACAGGAATTTTCCCCAAATCTTGAAATATAGTTTTCTCCAATGCCTGGAAGGATTCATGTTGAAGAATGCTAAGATGCTATGTGGAATAATAAGATTAAAGAACTAACATGAAAAGTAAATTTACAAAATTCACTTGTAGCTTCATGAATTAAATTCTGTATAATGTGAGGGGGATCTCATTTATTTGTCTCATAAATCCTTGAATTTTACATTCTGACCTCTCTCTCTTGGTGGAGCTATGGTAGTTACTGCTACTACCATGTATTTGTACAAGATTGTGATGTGTGGGGAAGATATGGATTCTATAATCTGAGCACCTTACTAACATAACCTTACTAATCACAGCAGTAGTGAAATAAACTCTGAAGCTGTGTTTTGACCATATGATTTTTAGTGTGTGTCACTAAAAATCCTCAAAATCATCTTTATTAAAAATAAGAAAAAGGAAAGTATTTCTGTTCAGCTTAAGGCAGTCATATCCAAAACCATTAATGTTACAAGAAATAAAATGCTAAACTCTATAGAATCCAAAAGATTTGCACAACAACAATATAAGATCATGGGCAGATCCCAAGGTAGTATGGATCAGTAAATAATTTGGGGAACACCATAGTACTATTAAAGTTGTTCAAATAAACTAAAGTTTCATTGAGAAAACTGTCAGAAAATTTGAAACTTAGCACAATTAAGTAAACATTTATTTCCCTGTCTTTAACTGAGTAACAATTCCTTGAATCAGAAGTTTCTAACCCAACTTATTTATACTTCCTTTCTGTTTTCAGATTTCAGAAAATTACCAGATTTAATCTGAAACAAGTGATAATAGTTTTCCTTACACTACTCAGGACGTATATTTGTTTCTCCTCAATAATTTCTGCCCTCCCCCCCATTTTCAATAAAACAAATACTTTTTCACATATATGGGTTGAAGGCAAGCTCATTCTTCATGAGTTGTAATATATTCAAGAAAAAATTTGCCAGGGAAGGGTTGGAAGGGGACTTATGCTCACAAAAATCATACCTGAGTTAAATCTTTATTAAAACAATAAAATGGAAGAGGATGCAAGGTTTTTGGTTCCTAAAACCATTATTACATATTTTAAAAAACAAGGGAGAAGGGGAATAAAACAAAAGCCTTAAATATTAAACAAATGTAACAGCCTATGAATTTTATTGCTCATATATACTCTTAAAACAGTGTAGTAAAACATGTACTTTTGATTATTTTATTTTTGTAGTGGGTGAATATGGTTGATATATGTTTTTTATAATATGAATTGCCTGCCTGCATTTGGTAAATGATATTAAATTTCTAATAATTAAGTTTTTCTGCCAAGCTTTTATAATTTGGGAGGAAGTAGAGATTCATTTAAACACATCTTTTTGGGAATTGGGGGATAGACTGCATTTATGTGGCAGCATGGTGAAACTAATGAGCATTAGTGATTATCCTGTCTGTTATCACCATAAATTTTATGATGATAGGGAGTGTCAGGATTATAGAAGGGCAGATTGTTCCATATTCTCATTCACTCTATTTTTCCCTTTTTAAGTATTTTATGAACACTGGGGGGAAACAGAGCTGTTTTAAGACATAGCATATATCTTTCGTAGCTTATGAAATGCCACATTTCTATACAACTTGGAGTTGAGATTTGAATTTATGTTCCACAGAGTCAATACAGATTGCCTTACAAACGAAGGCAAATATACCGTATTTTTTGCACTATAAGATGCACCTGACCAAAAGATGCACCGAGGTTTAGAGGAAAGAAACGGAAAATGACAAAGACAGAAAAGGCAGACTTCAGCACTGTAAAAGGACCCTGCCACCACAGCTCATATTTTTCACTCCATAAGATGCACAGACATTTTCACCCACCTTTG
>BLBF01000040.1:37835753-37855260 GCA_015471245.1 Laticauda colubrina
TCTGAAAATTAAACTTCAGTGACCAACCCAGATTTGATTCTGCAACACTTGCCTTTTATTAATCATAGTTTAGCTATATACATTGTATATTGCTTATTTGCTGAGATACTCTATTTCCTATTTTATTCTACTGTCGTGGGCTATCTTTGAGTCCCTTCTAGAAGTCTGCACGTGAGAGAAGGTAAGATTTAAATATTTTGAAGTGGCAAAGTTGTCTTGACTACACTTACATAATGTAGCTATCCCCATGCAAATATAAACATTTAGAAATTTTAAAAATGCTTGTTCAGGATGTTGTCTTTTTTATATCTTATTTTTTAGATTTGGGACATGACACCAGTAGTGGGTTGTAGCCTTGCAACTGGATATACTTCCCGTTGATCTGTGCTTTTTCAGAATAGTATACTGTATGCATCAAATGGATATATTCCATCTCATTCCTGCCACACATGCCGGCTGCTTGACTTGAGCATATCATTTTTCTAAGATGGACATATTTGTTTTTGTGGGACAGAATCCTTGCTTAGAGCTTTCAAAGGAAGGTACCAGATACAAGTTGATGGCCTGTGGAATGAATAATAGGAAGATTTATATACAACAAAATATCCGGGCTAGGAAGACCACTCATAGCTTGATTTACTTGTAGCATTCAGTGTGCTTTCTCTGCTGAAATGATATTGTACTGTGGCTAAGGGTTAAAATGGGTACAGTATACTTTAGTGACAACAAAACATGTTCAAAATAGCAGTAATGTATTCTTTGTAAACTGTCCCTGTAGACTAGTTTTGTCTTATGAATAGTCACTGTGAATAATGGCTCACAGACTTTGAATATAAAACTTTGCCAGCAGAAGAAGAAAAAAATTTTCCCAGCACCATTGCAATAGGAGTGGCATCATATTGAAAGTGTTTTGGACTGTTTTTTTTCTGTTAGATTTAATGTTGTTCCAGTTTTAAATTGTCTACTGAGGGGGTGGGTAGATCCTTGGCAAAACACTAAAAATGATTTCAATAATGGCTGAAGCTAAATGAAGAGTTTGAATGATACTTTTTGTATGGAGTAAAATGGTATCGTTGAGGCTTGGTAAACTAGACAGTAAAGGTTTGTTGAACAGAAACCCAATTTATGATGTACAGGTATCAAGTTTCTCTAAAGCCAGTTCCAAATCACATTTTTAATTCAATTTCAGCAATAACTAGCATTGTACCAGAAAACTTGCATGTTAACTGCTGCAAGTAAAAATGATAGGAATAGGTAAATTTAATAGATAAATAAATTAAAATAATGGAGGGAAGTGTGTACATTAAAATTTGTCATTACTTTTGAAAATGAAAATACCTTGTTATAGTACAAAATTTTAAAGAGAAATTTCAGGTTGCTGTTCTTTTCATATTGAAGGTTAAATTGTATGACTAAATGTAGCTTTATAAAATATGGTATAGAATCATCAACAATGAAATTAAATAATTGCTAATTAAAATTGATGGGAAATATTCATTTCAAAGTGTTACACAGGTACACTGTTCAATCTGCCCTCCAATTAAAACAATTTTTTGTATGCAAATAGTATAATCAGCCACTTCTTTTAGGGGATATTTAAAAGTAAGTGAAAAAATATACTTTCCCATCTTTCTCAAGGAAAGTTGTTTAGGTTAATCATAAAGCTGTATCATCATGTTAAAATGTAAGCCTCAAAGAATCTTTTAAAAAAAGATTTAGGACAATATGTATGAGGATGAGAATTATATATCCTGAGGGATGAGTGATGGAAAGTCATATAAGATGAATATAATCAATGTTGTTGTTATTCAATTATTGCTCATAAACTTCTTACCTGATGCTAATTTTGATGGAGGAACAGAGATTAAAAATGAAAGGAAGAACCAAACATTTCAGCAATATCACTATACAAATAAATTAAATCATAAAAAGGTGGTTTTGATAAAATGGTTTCATTATTCTACTTACCTGCCTTATTGAGAACTTTAACTTGTTTGAATTAAACCAGAATTAATAATTTAAACTCAGTGTCCCACTTACAATGAAATGTATATCTGGGTTGCACAAAAGCATTTTTTCCTCCCCAACCCTCTTCATATCTCTTAAACTTTGGATAACCTACTGGTGCCAGAGAACAAGATTCTCATGTCTCAGTATTTCTACATATAGAGAAGGCCACTTATTAATTGTACAGATTGCACAAAAATACATTGAAAGATTTGGCAGTTCCACTCAAAATTATCCATCATTTTTTTGCCAGATTTTCTCCAGGACTGGAGAATATTTTGCTGGTGGGGGATAGGGTAGATAGCAATATTATTAATATTGAAGAGAGTTTAAATAGATACACAAAGAAATGTTGGCAAAACACTAATGTTGTTTCTATATCCATGTTGATGTTCTTCTGATAAGACACAGACCTGTAAAACTCTATTGCTTGCTTTGGAAATGAAATGCTTTTGTGCGTGGGAAGAGAATAAGGATCATGTTGTACATGGTAACAAAATTGGCCCTACACTCTAGATGTGAAATCATTCAGATTTGACTTATTTACTATGTTTTTTTCCCCTGAAGCCTTTCTTCATGGGAGAACCAGAAGGACTAATGTATTTTTGTCTGATGACCATATTCTTGTGAAACATTGTATCTTTCATTATCTGAAAAACTGTTATTACTGTTTGTTGTTCTCTTTTTTGTCTTAAAAAATGAAAGAAAAAAAAGTTGACTATTGTATAATAAAAAATATTTCCTGTAAATGTTGCTTCTTTATTTATGACCTGTGGAGACTTTTCATTTTTGTACAAGTATGTAAATCAAGTGTTCTAGTAAATGATAAGTAAAAAAATAACTAAAGAAATTCAGAAATTGTTAAAAAAAAATCCTAATTTAAGGAACTTATGTTACTTTGGAATTTGGATGACACTTGAAAGTTGTATGATTAAGCAATGGTAGGAAATCAGGCCCTTGAAACCATTAGCTGACATCTGGGATGCTTCCATGCTAGACAATAGGAATAGCAAGCATAGCCATCCTGGAGGTTCCATATAACAATAAAAAAGAGCTGATGAGGAAACAAAAATCTATAGAGGACATAGTAAATTGCAGCCCAAAAGGAGAGCTTGGGAAACATGCAAATTGAAACCTGACAAGTCTAGAAGCATACAACCATCATAATAAACATTTATTAGATTTATAATATTGCCAATCAGGGACACAAGACAGCTAGAGCAGTGGTCACCAACTAGTGGGCCAGGGACCACTGGTGGTCTGCGAGAAAACTTTGGTGGTCCACAGAGAAATGTCACCCCAAAGCAATTAATCCAGGCTGTGCGGAACACAAGGCTGCACCACCAACATGGCCATGGCCACAAAGCTTGTGTTGCTTGCATTGCGAACAACATGTAGTGAGGGAAGGGGGAAAGCACAGAGGGGGGGAATTTGCCTCACACGCCTCGCTTGGCCACTAGGTTGCTTCTTTCCATTCTGCTTTTGGCTGCACGCAAGGAAAGCAGGAAAAGTCTTTCTCTCCCCAAACATCGCCAGAAATGAAACTTTGGGACCCTGCAAGGCATCCTGCTCCAAGACGCTGTGCCGGTTCCCTTTCTCTCCCTCTCCCTCCCTCTCAGAACAGAACTGGAGACGATATCCTGCAATCCCAAATAAAGAATGATCGATTGATAGGAATTAAATGGGACTATTTTGTTCCAGACAAAAAGGGTTTGAGGAGGAGAAAGGGGAAAATATCAAGAATATATACATATATCTCTTAGGGGAAGGTTAGATCAGGGCAGCTGTTCATAGGGTAAGGTATAGTGGGCCTTTGATAGTGGCCAAGGACAGGGAGGAAAGAGAAGGCATTTGGAATGTAGGGGTGGATTCATGAGAGTTGTCCTGCTGGGGCATGGATAGAGATGACTGCTGAGAACAAGAAAGACGTTGGGAAGATTTGGGGTGAGGAGTAATGAGATGCTGCACTGGGAGATGTTGAGAGGACTCCAAACTATCTATGGCAAGATTTTTTTTCCATTGCAAACTCACATCAGCAAATCATTTCAGGTTTGAGTTCTGCCAAATTCAAAGCAACCAAACAGACTAAAAGCACCAGAATCTCCAGCCATGATTTTGTTTCAGGACAGAAGCAAAGTATTTTCCCCATTAAATGCAGTTCCCTAATAGATACTTCCTTTTACATTAATACATGGCGTGTAAGGAGTGATTGGAATTTATGGCATGAATGACCCCTACCCCCTTTCAACTATTTGATCATGAGTCTAAGTAAGTAGAGACAAAATATGCCTGCCACAAAGCAGCACCTCCTTTTTATTTTTCAGAATGAATTTGGATCCAGAGTTATCGCAGGGTTATTCTTAAATAAAAATAAAGCTGGGGGTTGGTTGAAATTACATGCTTTGTCTGAAAATGGGTGCAACGAACTGAAAACTATGTGGACAGGGGTGCGGAGATAAACTAAGATAGCTGTGCACATTCTGACAAGCTTGTATCCTTTGTATTAAGTAGCAGATTTATTTAATTTATTTATTTAATGTATTTAATCTCTCAAAGTTTCAAGTTTTCCTCACCAGCCAAAAGGTTGCTTAGTAATGCAGTACAGTTTCAGATATTTTTAAAATGCAAGGAATGAAAAAGAACACTTTCAAGAAGGAAATCCAGTTCAACTAGAATATCTGGATTTGTGACAAGTTTGTGGCATGGCTTTACAAACATACCATTTAATTTAAACTAAAACCTTTTACCTTAACACGCTCGGCCACATGGCATAAGCCCAAATAAAATATAGTTGTTATTTTACATTTATCAGATAGTTTGTGCTAGGACCACACAAACTGAACTGGCAAACCACTGATGGTTCATGCTATGTAGAGTCATAATTGATCTTCTTGCAATTGCTCATATGTTTTGGGAATACCACTGTAACTGAAACCCAATGGCAACTATATAATATAGTCACTCACCTAGGATATTTATCCTCACAAAATGAACTTAAAATACAAATATATTTCAGTTTCTGTCACTTCAACCAGGATAGGTAGTAATCAAGGAATTGTAATCCCAGGTTACTAGATTCCTTACTCCTATAATTTAATAATTAAATTTCAGATTTAAAGCAATAATATGAAGTCCATAATATATTATAGTTCTCTATTGGCAAAATCTGGAGTTTTAAAATAATCCAAATATTTATAGGTTTGCATATAGAAATTTCCCAGTTATGTACATTATTTTTTTTTCTATGAAGCTGCTTGCAGAAATACTGGTTTTCTCTTCAAAAGAAAAGAAAAAGTTCCCATCTCTGGAATTTGCCAACCTAACTTTTTTGACGATAACCTATGTCGCTGGATTGGGCCCTTGTCCCACCAGGTCTAAAGTCTGCTCTGATATGGCCAGCCAACAGCACAAGAAAGCCCACTAGTCCAGCAGATAACCTTCAGAAACATTAGGCCCGGTCCCACTGCACTTACGGATGCAAAGAGGATGTAAAACGTTAAAAAAAGCTTGCCATCCGTTGGAAAACGCTATGCATCCGTTGTGTACTCATTGCATACGTGTTTCATTCCCTCTATCCATCGAGCATCCGTCCACTGCGATTTCATCTGCCCAGGAAGTTTTGAGCTGCACAAAACTTTGTGAACGGATGAACTTTCCGCCGTGTACAATGTAAATCTGCGACATACGAGCAACAAACATTCTATGTCCATTTATCATCCGTTAAACGTCCGCTGTATCCTCTCTGCATCCTCCAGGCCTCCTTGCAACTCACATCCGTTGCAGCTGAAAACGGAAAGAGGGAGGAAAGAAAAGGTACACGGAACGTCTACACAGCTTTAGCAGCACGGAAATAGAAAGGATGCGCAGTGAACGGTTTGCATCTGATATACATCCGTGCGGCATCCCCTTTCTTTCCTTTAGGCGTACGTGATGCATCCGCTTCATCCGCTATGCGTACGCTTTGCAATTCTGCCCCGGAACCCCTTCGGAGGTGTCATCCGCTTCCATCCACTAGGCTTCCTATGAACATCGGTTTAACATCCCCGCTACGTGCTACCCACGTCCGTTCTTTTCCGTTCTGTTTATGCAAATTTTCGCCACTTTTTGGAGCGGATGACAACGGATGGAGCCACCCCCGAAATTTTGCTCGTCCGCCGTGTCCTTTAATGCATCCGTTTTGCATCCGTCGGGCGAAGCCATACAAGCTGTTGATCCCCATTACTTCCAGGAATTCACCCAGCTCTTGTAGGAAGCTGGAGCCCGGTGTAGGCTAGAACTACCAACAAGAAACTCAGGTAATCAGTCTTAAAGTTAAAGCAGATGTACGTTAGTTACCCGGACAAGCCATATTCCCAATGTCCGGAGCCGGTCATTCATCGGCAAGGGACCTGCGCTCGCAATTCCTCTCTTCCGCTTCTCCACGCCCTGGTGCTCAGTCGAGAGGACGTCCTTGCCATTTATGTCCCGCTGCACAGCGCCCTGAGGGAGAAAGCGAAGAGCGCCCCGGGGGCACTTCGAGGGCACGCGGGAGAGAGCGCTTTCTCTCGGGGGAAACCTGGCTTGCGAACGGCGGCAGGGAGGGGCCGCTGGTAAAATTTCCATTCAGCGACTCGGGAGAGCGCCGGAGCGCCCCCTCCCGCGTGCCCCCAAAGTGCCCGTGGGGCGGTTGCCCGAGTTACCCGGGAGGCCGGGCGGGGAGGGGTGGGGGGGGTGGGGGAGGAGCCAAGAACTTTCAGGATAGGGCATGATGGGAAAGCGGAGCCAGCGACTGGAAATTCACCTGTGGCGCCGGGGGGAGGGGGGAGACCCGCATCGGGCGGGTGGGGGGGGGGGGAAACGAACCTCCGGGAAAGCGGGTCTGCGGCGGCAGCCATGGTGAGTGGCGGGAGAGGGAGGAGGGAGAGCCTGCACGGGAGCTCTCAGGACAGAGGAGGGAATCTCACCTGTGGAAGTCAGGTGAAGCCGCAACTTTCCGAAAAGAGCGACGGGTGGGGAGGGCTCGAGGCTCCCCTTTCACGTCCCGCAAACTCAGCCCAAAGTCCAAGGGGCCGTTCCGTTCGAGTGGGCTCGCGATCGGCCGCTTGGGAAGAAGACGACAAATTTTAGGGGGCCTTTGGTTCGTCCGTTGGCTCCCCCGGTTGCTTTTCATTGCCCTTCCTGTTCCTGCTTCTTTGTCGCGCGAGGGTTAAGGCCATTCCCACTCTGCGCGCCGCAGCAAAAATAAATCGAAGAAAAGGACGGGGCAAAAGTCGCTCATCTTTGAAAAGCCTCTCTTTGCCTGTTGCTTAGTCAATATCAGGCTGGAAAGGGGAGGGGGAAGGAATCGTAGCCAACCTCGCTCAGTTTTAATTTCTTAAATTTACCACTGGCAGTACATTTTAAGCTGAATCGCTCCATTAAATTAGCTGGGTTGACTGAGCTGCATCAGACATCACACAAACCCAGAGCTGGTGGGTTGGTGAGTTGGTTGGAGATTGTGAAAGTTACTTAGCAAAGTTTGATGCATAGTTATATGCAAGTTATATGCATTATATGCAAGTTTAGAAGTACAGTAGGTATGGGAAAGATCAACTCTTACTTTGAGTCAGCAAGTGATGAGCAGTCATTCATCAACTCCAGCATTGAGGGCGAGGATCATGAATGTAAAAAAAAAAAAAAAAACCTGTTTCAAGATTGTGGCTGGGTTCACACCTTATAGTAGGCTAAAAAATCACTGTATGTGGTTCACTGTATTCTGTAAACCCAGCCAGGAAACACACTGTTTTTGATGTCATTCAAACTAAATGTATCTCCTTCTTTGAGAAAATTGTTAGTGTAATGGATGATTGCTGCAGACATAATATACCAAGATTTTTAAATCTGTCTCTTTTCATAAAATAGTAAAATAAGAGCTAGATGACACTATTGTGGAAAGATTTGCAGTTAGCTCCATGAGCACACTCTTAGAATGATTGTAGCTGTGCGATTCCACAGAGCTCGGTCTTGTGCTTTTTTACATTTTTATCAGTGACTTGGATGACGAAGTTAAATCAGTGTTTAAGAGACCTAAAAGCTAAGATGATTAATTCTTAAAAAGGAGAGAAGGAATTAAAAACAAACATCCTAGACAATATTGAGTGTGTTGAAATAAATAAGATGGAACTTAGTTGAGAAAACATAAATTTCTGCATCTGGGTAGGCAAAAGCAAAGATGGGGAGACTTCAAGGCAATTTATATGAAAAGAATCTGATTCTTGTTGATCACAAATTCGATGTGTACCATGAGGATGAAATAGATGATACAAAAATAGATGATACAAAGGCAAATGACACTTTAAGGTACATTTGCAGGACCTAACGTTCAGATCATGGGAAGTAATTGTCCCAACTCTCCTCTTCCTTGATTAGTTCCTACTTGGAATACGATGTCTGTTCTGATTACAAATCAGTTTGTTTTAGTGGTTAGGGCACCAGGCTAGAAAGCAAGAGACTGTGAATTCAAGTCTCTTCTTGGGCCTGTCCCTCTCGGTCAGCCCATCTCACCTCACAAGGATGTTGTTGTGGGGAAAACACAAGGAGGAGGTGTTTTTGATATGTTCACTTCTTTGTGTTTGGAAAAATAATAAAGGTGGGATATAAATAAAAATAAAAAGGGTAATTATAAATTGGAGCAAATTTAGAAGAGGAGTATCACAATGGTGATTGATCTGAAAACTAAATGATATAAAAAAGTTTATAGATATGTTTAACATATAGAAGAGATAACCAAAGAAAGATATGGTAATAGTTTTCGGCATGTGAAGGGCTGTCATTTGGAAGACAGTATGGGATTTATTTTCTGTTGGCCAGTGGGCTGAACCAGAATCAGTGATATAACGAACTATATTCAGACTACAGAACACTCGACTTACACACTCATAGTTAGTGGAATAGACTGTTACAGGTTATACTAGTTTTTCTTATCTGGAAATTTTTGATTAGATTGGTCATCTGTTGTACAGGCTGTAATGGATTCTGTACTGACTTGGGAGTTGAGCTTGTTGCTCTCATCTGCATGTGAAGTGGAGAATGTCAATAAGCAATGGTTTGAGATACTTACAATGCCTTTATAATGTCAGCACTGACTCTACCACAAGAGGAAGGAATTTTGTTTCCAAGCAAGTGAGGCTTGACTTGACATAGTTTTCCTGTTCATTCTACACCTTTGTTAAAGTTTTGTGTTATGGAATTAATATATGAAGATGTCCAGGAATTTGTACTTCCTTCACTGATTTTATGATGCTTGTTTGGTAATGTTAAGCAAAGCTTCATTTTGCTTCCCCAGAATGGAGACAGAAAAGTTGGTAAGACTAAGTATGAAGCAGTCAAGGAGAAAGAATGGGAAAAAAGGGAAGTTAAATAAATGATGAGATAACCAAGTGATTAGGATGGTTGATTACATTCTAAGCTTAACTCTGGTCAACTCTTAGTCCAACTCTTGATTAGATATAGTTCAACTCTTCAACTACTGCATTCAGTTGGATGGGTTTGCCTCAAGGACAGAAAATGATGGATTTTGACCTTTGATTTGGATGCTGTAAACATTTTGATTTGCCCTTTTTGTATTGAGCTTGCTATATACAGTAGGATTCACATACTTTGAGCACTTAAGAAGCCCAACGCTATCTTTTTCTGAGATGTTACAGCAGTTGTGAAGAACAAACACAAGAGCCTAGAAAAAGACATCAGCTGTAAGGTGTTCCATGTGCATCTCATTTCATATTTTGTTCTTCAAATTCCATTTTCTGCATAGCCACAATAATTTTATTCTTCATTGGTTACTTTTGGGGGAGGAAGACAAAAACATATTTGAAAGTTATATGTACCTACACAAATGAGTTGAACAAAATATTACTCAGGTTTAAAGCTTGCGAAAAAATGAATGGCACTTACACATTGTTCAAAGGACTTCTGTCAAAAGTGTTTCTGTTCTTTCAAATGAACAGTGAAAGCTGTGAATAGGAACCACCTATACTGGATACTGAGAGAGGCCTGCCCAACCAGCTTGCTGATTTTTTTAGTTTGGCAATTAAATCTGGGGGGAAAAAACCAGTTCCAACCCAGCCAATTTTTCAATTCTAATTATATGTGTGAGAATGTGTTTTTAAGAAGGGAACTGCTGATTTAGGATTAACTTAGATTTACTTATTAGTGTCACACATAGCATCTGGCACCTAAGCAAATATTTTCATCTATTAAGTGTTTTTCCTTCTAAATTAAGAACATAAGAGTTGTCTTGATGAATCAGATAAAACTCTATAGACCAGCTTTTTGTTTTAATCAGGAATTAGCCAAGCTCTGCCTGAAAGTCTTTGCTTTTTCTCCCAATTGAAAACCATGGCAATTTTCCTCAACCTGATCCCTTCCTGAAAGGTTGGACAACAACATGCTTGGGGGATATTGGAAAGATTATGGCTGTAAATTAACAATTCTGGAAAGGATTGTTTCTTCAAAGCATGTTATAATTTGAAAACAAAACATTTTTGAGTACACAATTTTAGGGAGAGACTGGAGAAAAAACCATTTTGGTTCACCACAGGCTACTAGGCATGTTATTTCTCCTTTTGCATTGCACAGTCTGCCTTTTGATTATGAAAATAAATTCAAATTTCAGATTTCAAAGCCCTTAACTCAAGGGGACATATAATTTCTGTAGAAGAGTAACAGAATAAACAGCATGCCATATTTGCTAATGCAGCATTTAATGCTACCTGAATAAAACAGCAAGGATTGATGTTCCTAGATGTAATAATCCATCAAAAGAAATCCCTGTATTTGTGTCTTCAGCTATTTGATCCCATTTATCATATGAAACAGCTAATTATCTGAATCTTCTCTATTGTTGTGCCCATCAAGTGTTTTCAATCCATCTATTAAAACATGTTTGCAGAAAAGCTATTTTTTCCTTTCCTAGGCATTAGTCTTATCAATAGTATAGTCTTTCTTCTTCTTTGATGCTATGATTGCATTTGTTCCCAAAGAGGCACTTTCCTTGAAAGCTTTTTATACTTAATATTTTATTATTGAACCTATCTTTTTAAGATGGATTATTTAGTGAACAAAGAGAATAGTTGTAGCTCAGGGTTAGATTGTGGGGTCCTTGGTTTTCTCTGAGCTTGGTGGTTTTCTTGCAGGTGTTTCATTAGGTTTCACTAGGTAAATCATCTGTGAACAAGTCTGCAAGAAAACTACTAAGCTCTTGAAAGTATCAATGACTCCACATGGATTACTTAATCAGTCAAAAATAGGGGAAAATGCTTGCAACAAAGATCAATTAATTTTGATATGGATAATGATTATCTGTGTATTAAAGATGCAGTGTTCTACTTGGTATCTTCTCAGATATAAAATGTAGCATGGCAGCTTTAGCAGCAAAAAAAAGTAAAATAATATTATTGAAGACACATTACAATTTCATTTACTTCTTATAGGGCTTCCCTTGATTATCCAAATGTAGTAGTCTGAAATTAAAATGAGACAAATTTTCCTCTCCCGTACTCTTAACAGTGGCCACGTGCTTAAATCTGTGAAGTGTTAGATAACTCCTTCAAGAGCTTCTAATGTTCAAGAGCTTCTAATGTTGAGGTTCTTCAACTTAGTTTCTCCTCTGTGTCTCCTTTCTTCCTGCCACTGCTCATATTCTATCTTATCAAAGTGGAATTTTTGTCTCTGTTCCAGTTTTTTCCCCCTTTGCTCATGTCTCTGTCAATTCTTTCTCATACATTTATGAGCAAAAATTTGTACCTTCTATGTGTAATTTGCTGCATACAATATATTTTTATCTTGTTTCCTGGTATTACAGCTTGATTTATTATGCTTTGTACAAAGAAACACAAATTGAACTAGGGTCCTTTGAAGAGATTCCATTGTTTCAGACTCAAAACTGAAAACATTTTGAACTGAGTCTGAACTCTTTGAAAGTCTTGTGAGTACTTTGAGCAATTCAGAAGGCTAGAGAAGGGACAACATAAAATCAAATACTCACATTCCTTTTTATTTTCTGTACAGGGAGTGCTGTGATAGAAAAGAAAACAGAATCACTGATAGGACAATCTTCTAATCAGAAGGAAGAGTTTTTTAAGAGATCTCTAACTAGATAGCAGATAGAGAGAATGATGCTGAGTCATGTATTATGGGTTTTATTTTCTATGTCTCTGTTCCTTATTATCTTCTTCTAATCTGCACAAGAACTCTTGAAGAGTTTGAAAGAAGCCAATCCAAGAAAGGGTTACTGTTTGTAACACACGTCCTGCTGAATTCTTTGTTCCTCAACAATTGTGAAATATCCAGCATTTCTTATTAGGAAAAGTACTTTGAAGAAGGCATATCAACTCCATTCTAATTCTGTAGTTCTTGGTAATCATGCCATTCTTGTTTGCCATGAATGTTTTTTCGTTCCCTTTTATAAAAATCATGAGGCCAGTAGGCACAATATTCTGTTTTATTTTAGAATAAAGCAGACTTTTTTTTAATCAAAATGAATTCTCTACAGTTAAACTTGTCATAACTTAATATTCATCTTTGTATGAATTATGGTTTAGTATGAATTGATGATTTTGTCTCTGATTCTCCCCAACTCCGTTTAACGCTCAGGGTTGTTTGCATTCTTATTTTCAGTTACGCCTAACTCAAGCATCTTCATTATAATTCAAAATATTGGCTTACACCTGACTTTGAAAAGCAGAAGCTTGGTAAACTGGAATTTAAGCAGTAAGGAGTCTGAAGAGATTCTCAGTCATCCAGGTCATGGTTGTCCTAAAGGTGCTTTTTCAAGAGGCGACTAGACTTTCTAGTTTTTTCTTTTGAAGACATTTTGCTTCTTTCCCAAAAAGCTCCTTCAGCTCTGACAGGAAGGTGGGGAATGGAAGGATTTATATTCCTTGCAGACAGCTGGTCATTTGCATCCTTTTAGAAGGTTTTTGAAGCAGTTGGAGGTTTGTCTGTGATCTCAGGGTCACCTGAGTAGTGCTCCTGATTCCTGTAGTCTGCACCTTTTTCCTCTGAAAATCCATTTCTACTCCCATACCATTCAAAGGGTGTTCATTCCAAACTGTATAGCTAAAAGTATGTAGAAATTCTCTCTTATCCAGGTCATTGTTGCCCCAAAGCAAAACATATTCAAACGAAAAACATGAAAGTCCAGTTGCCTCCCAAAAAAGAACCTTTGGGTTAAACAGCAAGGATGTTACAAACTTGTTTAAAACTGGATTGACATGAATATAGGCTCAGCCAACTTCATTACATCCTTTATATTAAAATGAATGTTAAGTATCTCAGCTGTGAAAGGCACAGTCTGTTCTCATCTTTGAACTTTCATATTGGCCATTGCTATATAAGCTTAACAATATTATCATCCAGATACTATAAAGTCTTGTTGAAATGGGAGAGCTTTAAAGTGACTCACTACTTAAACCAATAATACACCTTGTTTCAAAACCAGTAAATAGAAGCCCAGAACCCAAGGCAAAGATAAAATTCACTGGTTTATTGATAAAAAAAATCTCATTTAGTTGTATTTTATGTTTGCCTAGTAAATGCTAAACAAATGTAGACAGGAAGTATTGTTGTAAGACAAAAGTAAAATTTGGATGATATTTCCTCTATTTTTAATTGGCTTGATAGGCAGAGGGCAAGAATCATAGAAAGAGTTGGGGGGAATGATAGATCAGATCTTGAAATCAGATTTGCTGATTACAGTTCTCCATTTTTTTTGGTCAATTGTCCCTTGTGAAAGTATAAGATCAGCATATGTGAAATATAGATGTTATTGTTGTTGTTAAATTATTATTTTTTTAAATATAACTGCTTTTTATTTTAAAATAATGAAGCAGTGTCCTAAAGACAGATTTGAAAGTTGACTGTAGAAATTTGAAGAATTAATCTGTTGCAAATGACGCATTAAGCTTCATTACATTATAACACATCTTTCAGTCATATTTCCTACAATTCTTAGCAATTGTCATGTTAATTAGTAAATCTGGGAGTCACATTATTTAAAGAGCATTTAGGTTAGAAAGAAAAGTTTCTATAAGATGAAAATTAAATACATAAATAAAATATCAAGAGACAAAATCATCCACAGGAATAGTGACAGAAACAAAAATTAATCTAGCACCAGGGCAGATAAACTTTTCTTCCCTTGCTGACACTAAAGTGTTTGAGAAGACCTCCCTAGAAGAGCCTCCCTAGAATTAGGATATTCTGAGTCTGATACACAGAAAATTATCATTTGGTGGTATCCACTTAGTATTTTCATGGTTAAAGCCACCATTTTGAATTATTTGAGAGAAAATTAGTGATCTCAGAATTGGTGTGATGAAAACTGATGAAAGGCACTTCTGGTCACTAACATATAAACAGGATCAAGTGCTACCTTTAATCAGCTCCTGCAGTTTCATAGGACTGATGTCCAATAATGATCCAATTTCAATATCTGGGAATCAGGACTCAATAGTTTGTTCCATTGTGATTCATCATCATCATATATCCAAATTATTACTGAATCCAATAAAGGATATCTTCATCTTTTCAGCTTCACCTATGTCAAGGGGCAAGAAAAATTAGAATTAAAGTAATCTGCTATTGCAACAAGTTTACAATAAATCAATACATATCTACCCTAATTAATATTTGGCTCCATCGTTCAAGGACGGC
The DNA here is from genome assembly GCA_015471245.1 of Laticauda colubrina. Lineage (NCBI taxonomy): Eukaryota > Metazoa > Chordata > Lepidosauria > Squamata > Elapidae > Laticauda > Laticauda colubrina. Next base: position 37,850,433 of record BLBF01000040.1, read on the forward strand.
TTTAATTTTGTCAGGTTACACTTTAGTTGCATCTACCTGTGTATTAAGTAATCATTGGTAATCCAACATTTCTACTGTATAAAACTGAATTGTTAAAAGGAAATATAAAATAGATAAAGCATAATGGCAATGGTGCTGAACTTGGAGTGGCAAGAACTGTTTTCATGGAGTTGTGGAAGATATTTGGTGACGTTAAGCCCAGCCACTGAATCAAAAATGTTTTATAATTATAAGCTTACATTTCGGCAATCTGCTTATATGGTAACCACCTAGTTGGAGAGAGGAGGGTTAAAATGGGAATTCAAATAGATTGGAAGAATTTTTCACATTACAATATTATAATGGCAAGCATTATTTTTTTAAAAAAAAGTTGGCAAAGGAAGCATTGGAACTAGCAAAATGCAATAGCAGTCACTAGTTTACATTGCAGTATTGTGTGTATTTTTCAGTGAGCTCATTTGATATGAATCTATTGTCAATAGCAGAACTCCAATTTATGGCAGAATATGTTAGAAAATTAAAAAGATCTTTTAAAAGGTTTTCTATGTGACTCAGAGTAGAAATAACCAAAAGTAACTGAGCAAACACAAATCTTGATTACAGAGTTGCACTTTTGTTTTGTTCAAATGTTGAAGATTGCTAGTTGGGTTTGGTTAAAGCTCACAGAACCTATATTAGTTTATAATCTAAACATAAGTAAAAGTGTTTTGTACTTGCTTTAGCTCTGAGATTTTGTATATATTTTTATTTAATTTGTTGATGCTTTGCCTTTACTGCATGTTTGCACAATGATGTTATGATAATACACATTCCAGTGCTGCACTGTCATTTCTTCTATTGCTTTTCTCTGACAGCTCAGTTCTTTTTTCAAAGGTCATAGCTGCAGTAAAACTAAAGAAAGCATTATTAGTGGAAGGGCTGACCATCTCAGATAGAATTTGTAGATGTTGAAGATGCAAATATTTGACGACTATCAGGCCAGGGAAAAGAGCGTAAGTAGCAAAATGTACCACTCCCACCCTTTTTTTTTTACACTTTTCATTAGTAACAAACAGGATAATCCATGGGATATATCTGCCTTGGTAACAAGCTGACTTTAGGAGAAAAGGAAAATGTGTGGCACTTTTTACACTTGTGTCCCTATAATAAACTTGTTTTCTTTATTCTAGATACATTTTATCCTGCTGTTCAGCCGACAAGGGAAACTAAGACTTCAGAAATGGTTTATTACACTTCCTGAAAAGGAAAAGAAAAAAGTTACCCGGGAAGTTGTGCAGATTATTCTGGCTCGAAATCAAAAAATGAGCAGCTTTGTTGACTGGAAAGATCTCAAGCTTGTTTACAAAAGGTGTGGGAAGTTTTATAAATCAACTTTTTATATACAGCAAATCATTTCCATGTGTGATAAAAAGGGAAGAGGAATACATGTTATGTAAGTCAATGCTATCGTGATAAATAGCAATTCACTAGACTGAAGAACAGCCACGAGTTCGGTTTCATCTTCTTTAAAAATTTATTGTTTTTGTGTAAAAAGAAAGTTTACAGGAATTGTTTCAATATACTGAAGAAAAATCTACATTCAGGGACTCCTGTTATCTGAAGGAAGAGTTGGGTAACATTTTCAAGTGAGTGAAACAACCTAGTCCAGTGTTTCCCAACATCAACATGTTTAAGATGCATGGACTTCAACTCTGTTTGAAGTGCTGAATGGAGAATTCTGTCGTTGAAGTTGCTGAGATTGAGAACCACTGACCTGTCCAGCAGACAATTTTTTTCTAACCTTGCTGATATGATGAAAAATATTACCTTTCACAATCATTTGATGGTTTTTATGTGTGTCAGTTTCTCATATATATATGCTGTTATTTCATGGTTTTTAATTTGTACTTTCCTAGCAAATTCTGCTGCTAAGCTTGTGTGATTAAAATCTCAGGGTGACCTGAGCTGCCTATGGAACACACAAGAGCAAATTTTGCACTAATCAAACATTTAGACTTAGACTTAGAATAACTTTATTGTCACTTTGAATGTACAATAATCGGCGTACATTAAAATGAAATTTCATTGCATGCAGCTCTCAAAGGGTCTCCACCTGTACACTGCATAAACAAGACAAAATAAATAAATAAATACAAAATTATGCATATGCCCACATATATTATATGACATTGGGAAACATGGATTGTTCTAGTTTATCTTAGAGCAATCCATTTATTCAAGGTCACAAAACAGTATGTAAATTTTCATCATGATCTTGAAAGAGCTGAATAAAAATGTCCTGGAATATGAATGTTGGGGTTTTTTTTAAAAGAGACAATTGCCCTTTCTTTTAATGAAGTAAATTGTTTACAAAAACTATATCAATATAGCAAAATATTTGAAATATTATTTGGAGCTGATATTCTTAAAGTATTAAGATATACGGAGGTATATCAAGAAGTAAAAAATAGGTTGGCTTACCATAGACTTAGAGAAACAGGGTGAAATTTTATGACAGATTATTGTGTTATGTGCTGAATTTTTATCTTATTTTGTACCTACATGACTGATATGGCACCTCTTGTTTTCATAATCACTGATAAACACTTTTCAGGATGCTTTTAAGGCAAATTATTTTATAATGTGCTGTGCAAGTGAAATTGAAGAAAGAACAAAACTGATCTCTAATACATACTAATGGTCATATTTTTTTCTCCTTGTTTTATAATGTAGGTATGCTAGTTTGTATTTCTGTTGTGCAGTAGAAGAAGAGGATAATGAACTCCTGACTCTGGAAGTTGTTCATCGTTATGTAGAGCTATTGGATAGATATTTTGGCAATGTAAGCTTATTTCCTTATTATTGCTCCATAAATAACTTTCTTTGCATCCACTCTGGTAAAGTTTAACATGATTGTTGTTTGCAAATTGTGGTTTGTGGTTTAAAATATGGTTAATAGCTAATCAATCAGGGTTTATTCCCCAAGCCTACAAATGAATCCAATCATGCTGTTACTTTTTTTTCTTTAATGGAAAGCAGGTATGCAGGCATAGAAACGCTGAATAATTTGAAATTGTTTTAATCCTGAGATTGTGACAAGATAGAAGTACTTTTTGTGCACAATTGTCCATAGTTAACTTATTTGTAATTTATTATGTTTTAATTATGTATTTCTAAGATTTATTAATTGTCCAGTGGTCAAACCAGCATAACAAAAAATATTCCAGATAAAAATCTATATAAATCAAGTAAAAATTAATGGACGATCTTCTGTTCCCTGGAGGATTATATCTGAACACTTTTTCACCCAAGGTTTCATAGTGTCAGTTGTACTGAGTATGTTTAACCAACTGAGATTCATAAGCATGCCTGTCCAGAAAAAGAATATTATACTTGGTTGCAATTATTTTTCATACTCTTAAGAATAGACTACTGTAATATATAATTTCTGGAGCAGCTTGAAAACTAGTTAGGAACATCAACTAGTTCATAATGCAGCTGCTAAACTCCTTGCTAGCAACAATCTGCAGAAAAAACATAGCTAATCATTAAATATTAGTTACTGGTTTATCTTCTAAGATAGTTTCATGTACCTGGCTATTGTTTTATTGCTGGAAAAATGTTAAAATATTGTGGAGAGGGTAAAGGCTAAGTGGAGACCTTCCACATATTTCCATCTTAGAAAATGGTATGCTTTTATAGTATATTGCCAGTGGATTAATAACCTGTCATAAAAATTAAAGCTTTTGATAGCATATTGGATAGCCAATAGTTTCATACTATTACAGCATTATGGAAGACAATGTAACCAAAACTTCAAAAGAACACCACTTCTAATTAATCTGCCTTCTGGAAGTATATTATATCCTATATTTTTCCTTGATAAGGGAGAACTGCTCATTTACACATGTGATTATTCTGTGCACTTCTGTTCTTAATATAATGTTCATCTCTATAAATACTCAATATAGAATAGAAAGAATATCAGAATATTGAAAGGGTAATTTGTTTAAAGGTTTCCTTTCCCCTCCAGAAATTAATTTCTGGATAAACTTCCAATTTATGCTAAAACAAATACATTGCATAATGTGTTTTCTTTTCATTTGAATTTGAAGAAAGTTCAGCTTGTCTCTAAAAAGGTAGAAATAATAGCCAGTGCCCTGTAGGATTTTATTTCTAGAAAAGTATGAAAAGATTGCAGTTTCTCAACAGTTAGGGACATAAAATGATCTTGAAATGCCACATAGTCTTTAATTATTTCAACTTGAAACCACACTTTTAATACATTTAATTTTATATATCCTTTGTTTCTGGCTGTCCTAGAAGTGCATTTATAAACAAAACAGGGTTTTAATAGGTCTGAGTATACATTAACATATTCAGTAACAGGATACTGAGTCTAAATATTTATTTCTCTAATCCTTAACAGGTATGTGAACTGGATATTATTTTCAATTTTGAGAAAGCATATTTTATACTTGATGAATTTCTAATGAGTGGGGAAGTTCAAGAGACATCCAAAAAATCTGCCGTGAAAGCCATAGAAGATGGTGATATGTTACAAGAGGTAAGGCAGAAGAGAGAATAAAACAAATCCCTCCCTTTCTCTCCTTTTTAAAAAATGTTACTGTCCTATATATGGTTTAGGCCAGTGTTTTCAAACTGAGCAACTTTAAGATGGGTAGCCTTCAGCTCCCAGAATTCTAGCGAACGGGAATTCTGGAAGTTAAAGTAACTCCTCTTAAAGTTGCTTGAGTGGAGAAATTGATTTAGGCCATCAATCATACTATTTGAACATGGGGTATGTGTGTGTGTGTGTGTGTGTGTGTGTGTGTGTGTGTGTGTGTGT